>PVIJ01007723.1:13663-80387 GCA_004024925.1 Scalopus aquaticus
GGGGAAGGGTCTTATGCAGATACCTCGCTAGTACAGACACAGAAACTCCAGAAAGGTGCTTAAACTTCCTATTGGGGAAGAGGCTGAAACTGCAGTTAGGTTAGGTAGTACGTCTTGCAGGGGCTTGACATGAAAACACTCCATTTGGGTCTGTTGTTTTATTTTCCTTCTTTCTTTTCTTTCTTTTTTTTTTTTAACACCGCCTAATCTTCTCCAGGAACGCCCATTTTAAAAGTACGCGCGCGCACAAACAAACGGTATCATAGAACCAACACACGACGCAACCCACTATGTTCATTTAATCATGGAGCTTGCACACACGACGTTTTACTTTGTTTTAATCCGGGAAGAACTTCCTTTCACTTGAGGCCCAGGAGGCAACGTTTTGGGAGCCTGGAGGACAGAGGAGATGGGGGATGACTCCGAGCTGGAGGTAAGGCCTCCGCCCAGCTAACCACAAGGGCCGCAGAACCAGTGAGACTAACCCCTAAGAGGCCGCCTTCTCATGGCCCGGGTGCGCGGGGAGGAAGGAAACCTGCGGCTGGGAAGCTCCGCTACTCTCGCCAGTTTCCCGTTTTCTCCCAGCTGAGACTGTGAGCAAAGTTGGGTCGGAAATGTGAGCCCACCTGAAACCTGGCACGGCCGGGGAACTTCCCCAGCGGCGGGACCCGTCGGGCGCAGGGATGGAAAGGTCGCCTTGGATTGCGCTGCGGACCTGATTTGGGTGCGGGGCCGCTTCGCCGCAGCGCCCTCTGTCGGCGGTTCTGGGTATGATCACGTCCTTGTCCCTATGCAGGGGGTCGTGGGGGTATCTAACACTGCGGTACACAAATGAGCTTCTCTTAGCAGTGTTGAATTCCCTTAGAAGTCTCTGGCTAGCTTTGTGCATTTGCGTAGAATTCGTAGGACCATAGATATGTGCGTAAGTAAGTGTGAGGATATAATCCCGGTACATGGACTGTCTGTGCTCCAATCAGTCAATGAGTGAACCTATGAGTGTAGGCCATGTCTCTTGACAGACTTGAGTCTTTTTAGCAGTAGACATGTTTTTAATCATCTCCCCAGGGCTGTTCTTTGGATGAACATGTTAGTGCGTGAATGTGGGGGGAATATAGAGGGGCTGAGGTAGTTAGGATGGATGCTTAGAGCCACAGTGCAATGGGTGGTGATGTTTCTGAAAGCCAGATGTTAAGGAGAAATGGGCGGGGGTGGGGGGGGTTGGGGGTGGGAGTCAGAGATTTGACTTTGAGCTCATTAACACACAATTGCTAGAAATTCTGAACTCAGCCCTGGCCGGGACCTGCCTAGACTCCTTGACCTTGATGTCAACCCAGCCCAAAGATGGGAGTATTCAGTCTCCTCCCTTTCCCATTTCCTCTTAGTTCATTACCTGGGATTTTGATGCTGTGCTCTTCAGTGTTATTGATAGACAGAGAAAAAGAAAAGGGGAACTTGAAATTCCCCCAGAGTGTTTTGAGATTTGTCTTAGTGTTGCAACTGGACTAATCAGTTTCAAGTTCATACCAGAAAGTTCGGTAGTGTATATATAAACTCCAGTAGCAGTACCAGTAGAGCAGCAGAAGCAAGGGTTTCAGACCTAGCATCTAGTAAGACGGAGAGCCTGGCCAGAACCAAGGTAAGCATTCCCGGCCCCTACTGCCCCTCCTCCAGCCAGCAGGCTGCTCAGGCAGCCCCTGGTGTGTTATCCACAAGCCCAGCATCCATCATGGAATGGGAGGGTTCCTTAGAAACATTCCTCGTGACTTAATCTGCTGGAACACTGGTGAAAAGTTGATGCTCTGCGGACTGATGTATAAAGTATTAATTTTAAAAATTAATTTTAAAAATTCTTGTATCCCAAGGTCTATGAGTGATGCTCATTTTCTAGAAAGGTTTGTTTTTGTCTTGTTTTACAGTGGTGTATATACAAAAATGTGTTCTGTGATATGAATATCAGTTAAAGTTGATTGTACAGTTAAGTGTGCATTGATTGCTTAGGATTGTAAGCAGTTAGAGTCTTTCATTAATAATGAATTCAATGATGTGATCACATTTTGATTATACCTTACAACTGAATGTATTTTAGAGTGCCCTCTGCCTCAGACTTGTGGTGGGTTTAACAGTTGTGACAACAACTAGACTGGTTCAGTTCTTTTCCATTAACTCACTTTGGCTCCATGTTAAAAAAAAAAAATGGAAAGCAACTGTCATATTTAAAACTACTTTTGAAGAGTTTTAAAATGTGAGAAGAAAAAAGAAAGATGAATCTTTACTGTCCTGGTGTCTTATTCCTGTTCAGGTAAAAGTGTTTGCAATAATTTTCAGGTTAAAAAAATGGTCACATTAAGATACCATTTTAACAAAGCGATTACCAGGGCTCAAAGCCCACTTTTCAAATATGGAATTTCAAGATATCAGGAAGAATTCAGGAAACCTCTGTTAAAAAAAATTTTTTTTTAACCAAGGAAATATAAAGATATAACACTTTATTCAATAATTCATGAATCAGGTTGCATCACATCTAGGAAGTAGAAAGCATCTTCTCAGAGCTATACAAAATGGAAGGTGTTTTTAAATGAAAAGGGACAGGATTAGGGAAGGAGGAAATCATTTCAGGCAGGGTCACCTTCCTTTAGGGGATGGAAGAGTCTGTCAGATGGATCATCTTAGCAATGCTGACCAGAAAATCCCAGCACGTCTGGCTAAAGCTTACATTTCTGGAATATGTTGAAAACATAATTATGTTAGGTATCAAGTTTTGGTTTGCTGGCAAGAGCTTAGAATGAGTACCCCATTTTGAATCTGCTCTCTCCTTTTTAACACCTTGTACAGAACATTTTGCTGTAATTTTATATTTTACTGAATTTTTAAATTTTCTGTGCACCCATCCTTCTAATAATTAGTGAAATCCTTCTATATTAGAATCTCCATGCTACACTCTGGGGCTACAGTGTGACCTAAAATAAATATGCTCCCTGTCATCAGAGAGCCCAGAGTCCTAGGGGAGACAAGAAAGAAGTATAATGTTGCAACTGTACGAAGCATTCGACCAGAGAATGGCACTCTGTGAGGACAGCTAGCTGATAGTCCTGACCTCATCTGGGCACCATGTTGAACCCCAGTGGGAACTGTTTCATGTAACTCATCTCTGGCTGCCCATTCTACAGAGGAAGCATGTCTGGCTTAAAGAGCCCAAATGACTTGCCCAGTATGGCTCAAGCTGCAAGCAGCGGCGCTGGGGTGCCAAGGCAGGTCTTCTGTGACGCTATCAATTTATTTATTTATTTATTTTTAATTTCTTTTTTTTTAGATTTATTTATACATACAAGTTGGGGTACAGGCCAGAGGCATGGGGCGGCGAGAGGGTTCACCAGAGACAGAGTGGGGAGCAGAACAGGCAGATCAGAAATAAACTGCTGAGGGGAGCAGCGGGCGAGGCAGGAGAGGTCTACCGCGCCATGTGGGATTCTCCCTGGCCGGGTGTCGAACTCGCGTCGCCGCTGCCGACAGCTCCACAGGGCAGCGCTTAACCGCTGCGCCACCAGGGAGGCCCGCTATCAATTTATTTTTAAAAAATTCTTTTTTCTTCTTAGAAATAACCTTTTAAAATATTTTTTACTAATTTCTTGCAGAGTAATTCTTTTTTCTAATGGCAAGGTAACAAAATATAAAACTTGAAAAGAGGCGCCCACCCAGTTGTGTGATTGGGGTGTCTACACCGGCAGCAGCATTCAGGAGCCTTGACATACCTGGGGCCCTGCATCTTTCATTCAAGGGTTTCAAGAGTTTAGGAAATCTATGAAATTACATTTTTAAACCTGAAGACTCTCAAACTTGGAATGGGAGAGGGGAGTTCGGGGAGGGGCCCAATGATCTAGTGTCAAGGACTGTGAATACTTTGGTGGTGGGTGTGGTGTGGTGACATACACCTGAGCAAGTGTGAACCTATTCTCCTAAACTATTCAGTGTTTGGTTGTTTTTTTTTTTTTAAGATTTTATTGATTTTTGCGTAAAACTGGAGTGCAGGCCAGAGATACGGGGGGCTGAGGGCTTTCACCAGAGATGAGAGTGGGGAGCAGAACAGGTGGAGCCACTCAAATACACTGCTGAGGGGAGCAGTGGGCAAGACAGAAGAGGTCTGCTGGGCCATGTGGGTCAGCTCCCTGGCCGGGGATCAGACTCAGGCCGTGGAGGTAGACCTTCACAGTGGTAGCACTGAGACTTAACCCCTAGGCCACCAGCAAGGCCCCTAAATTATACAGTGTTATAAATCAATGTTACTTCAATAAAAAAAAAAAAAAGACTCAAACTTACCTTACAAAGGACATGTGGCTTGTAGGGTGCAGCTCCCTGGGATCAGCTGACCTAGAGTGTTGCTATATACTTTATTCCCTTATATTACATACATATGTTTGTATATAATATAAACTGTATCTGTGTGTAAAACAAGTGGTATATTTGTATATAATACTAGTTGTATATTCATATATATTTGCATATAGTACAAAGTGGGATTATTCCATGCTGCCGCCATATTTTGTTCCCCCTACCATCTCCACCTTCTGCCAGTGTTTGTTTAAAATATAGACAATGCTAAATGGTTTTTATTTCTTAGAACCATCACTGCGGCCACCTTTGACTCGACAGTGCAACTCACCTGAAATTCTCAAATACATCTGAGATCAGAGAGGTGGGGCTGGGCATGCAGCCAAGGGGGAAACCCCAGCACTCCCAGAGTATAAAGGAATCACCAGGAGATGCCAGGAATCTGTCCTTTCCTTTTCCAGAGTGCTGACATCTGGGTTTTACAGGCTGTGTAAATTGCACTGCCTCTGTGGGCATTTCCCTCAAGCCAGGCGTGCCCTTTTTGTCCTTCCCATAGGTACAAGCTGACATGTTACTGGATGCCAACTATATCATCTCATTGCATCCTCCCAACCCTTTGAGGTGGTAATTATGTCCATTGTATAGATGATAAGACTGAGGTTCAGAGAATAACTTGGCCACTATCACTCAGCTAGTGAGTGGTGGAACCAGAATTCAAGCCCATGCCTGCTTGACTCCAAGCTTATAATGCTCTGTGGCAACTAGTGCTTTGCTATAGTTGTTACTTGGACTAAATTGTTAGGCAGTGCCTGCAAAAGCTCCATGCTACAGTGGTAAGAGCACTGACCAGGTTCTGGAAGGCCTGCCGCTCACACATTTCATAATATAAGGTGATAAAGAATATAGCAAGACCCCCCCCACCTAGGATAAGCAGCCGTTCTCACCGTCACCACAAACACTGCCCATGCTGCACAATCCAGATGTGTAGCTTATCTCCCCACATGGAGGTGAGGCACTTGCTTAAACATGCTCACTTCATAAATATTTGTTGAATGAAAGTATTTGCTTCCTAAAATCCAGGAACCAGGTAATACCCTTTTTCCCCTCCAAACTCTTCTAACTCAGTGCCCTTTATATAGTAAGTAACAAGTAAATAACTTCTGAATGGCGATCCAGGCAAGCCCTGTTCCTGCTCTGAGCCGAATTATCTCATCTTAAAAACTAAGCGGATTATATCAGATGCTGGCTTTGTCTCTTTCAACTCCAGATAGTTTGTGCTTCTCTATTTGGAGAAATTCTTACCCAGAGAGTTGCATAGGGCTCCTGTAATTCATGTCATATTAACCTGACTGTAGGGGAAAATAAAGATTAAAATAATGTACACAGAATGTGGATATGGCTTCCAGAGGAAACTGAAGAAATGTTGATATTCCCTCTTCTCTTCTCCTCTGCGCCCTCCTACAGATGCATCAGCAGCAGTTGTTCCTCCCTTGGGTTTCCCTGGTTTTGCTGGCATCGCCCCTCATGGCTATGTGGGAACTGGAGAAAGATGGTAACCAGCCGCCCTTATTCTTGGTGGAGATCCCATAATCTAAGTCAGAATGATTAGGCAGCCTCTGTGGGAAAATCAGACTAAAATGGGCAAGCATGCGTGGGATTTCCTAGTGGGAGCATCACTGGGCAATACTTCTCCCACCTTGGAAAGTATCTGTCCTGTTTGGCTTTCACATTAGATGCCAGAGAAGGAGACACTGCTGGACCGTGGTGGGAAAGGAGATATGGACTTCGGCAGCAATACTGAAAAAACAGCTATATCATATGATCATAATATTAAAATTCCAAAGTGGAGGCTAGAATAGTATAAGAGCTATGTCCTGTCATCTCCCACTCCAACAACTTCACCTCTAACGAAGCATTTTGGGGAAAACATAGGATTTCTTAGACTCACATTGACTTATGTTCAAAGGCTGTTTTTGCCTTTGAAAAAGGTTGTGTGACCTTGAGCTGGGTCACTTCTGACCCTGGGTGTCCTCAACTGTAAACTGGGGGTTGGAAAGTGATCCCTGCTGTGTGGCTTAGATGTTAGTAAGGACAGAAGACTGTTGTTAAAATTAAAGTAAATGTTAGCTAGTATTATTGTCTTGGCTGTTGAAAATAATGTCTCTGAAGATTCTGGAGAACCTCTTTATTATCCCAATGATCAATCAAAACTGTTAGTAGAATAATACCATATGTATTGGTAGAATAAGGGACGTCTTCTTGCTTCCACCAGGCCTGCAGCAAGTCTTTTGCTGTTTGCCTTTTGGTGTATCAGATGGGTCTGCCAGCTAATCAGAGGTTAATTATTAAAGACAGCCGGTTGGTTCATGAGTTAATGGCAATTATAAAACTCTTTGCTTCTTTCATCCACAACCAAGCCCAAGTGGGGCCCAGAACCCTGAGGTGACCTTGGCAAGTGCTTGTTGTGATAAGCAGAGTTGTGCTTGGCAGGAGGAATGCCCAGGTGGCTTATAAGGTGCAGTCCTGGAGTTCACTGAGCTTACATGTGGTTCTCTACTTCCTTGCTCTCCAGTTTATGTGGTAGAGCTGGATTGGTACGTTGGCACCCCTGGAGAAACAGTGGTTCTTACCTGTGATACCGATGAAGAAGATGGCATCACCTGGAACTTAGGCGAGAGCAGTGCATCCCTAGGCACTGGCAAGACCTTGACTGTCCAAGTCAGAGAGTTTCGGAATGCAGGCCAGTACTCCTGTCGCAAAGGAGGTGACGTTCTCAGCCAGTTGCTCCTGTTGCTTCACAAAAAAACAGACGGGGTTTGGTCCTCTGAAATCTTAAAAGACCAGAAAGGTAATTTCATTCCCTGGGCTGGTGTCCATCTTCTGCATCATAACAGACACAAAAATTCAAAAGGTGGGCCTCTCTGGTAGCGCAACAGGTTAAGTCTCAGTCTATGCGGCTATCCAGAGCCACTGCAGCATGAGTTCAATACCCAGCCACGGAGAATCCCACATGGCGCAGCAGACCTCTCCTGTCTCGCCCGCTGCTCCCCTCAGTAGTGTACTTCAATTGATCTGCCTGTTCTGCTCCCCACTCTGTCTCTGGTGATCCCCACACCTCTGGCCTATACCCTAGTTCTTGTATTCATAAATAAATCTTTAAAAGAAAATTCAAAAGGCAAGACAAAATTAGTATAGTTAATGAATTAATATCAAGTCTATACTGAAACCACCCAGATACTGTATTTTCCTTTGATTCCTAGACCTTTTTGAGTGATCAAACATCATATTCTCATGTTATATTCCATGGAGAATCTGGTGTTTTTCTTGACGTTCTCTTTAAACAATAGTGTTATTATTGGATGACTAGCAGAAAGTAGCCAATGTATCACTTCCTGGTTACTTTGGTACCCACAGTATCTCACTCAGCATAAACTGACTCCCTTGAGCCAGTGCAGAATCACCTGTGCTCGTGTTAGGCCATAGTAGCCTCTGCAGAATCAGCCTCCTGTTAGGAGCCCCCTGCCAGAAGAGCAGCATCATTTCCCAAGGAAATAAATGGAAGAACTTCAATCGTATATCACTTGATGGTTTATAACTAATCACAATGCAAGTCTTTCTGAAAGGTTTTCTGAAAGAAAACCCCTAAATACTGAATTTTTGTTCTTTGCTCATCCAGAACCCCAAAATAAGACCTTTCTAAAATGTGAGGCAAAGAATTATTCTGGACATTTCACCTGCTGGTGGCTGACAACAATCAAAGAGGACTTGAGATTCAGTGTAAAGAGCAGCAAAGGGTAAGTGGAACCACTCTGGCTTATCAGCATTTTGCTAAAAACTATTTCCTTAAGAAAATAAGGGTGATCTAGCAATAGCCTATCCATTCATGATAAGGGAGAAAACAAAAACAAACGCCTATTATTTTCAAACCTACCCTCCTTGCCTGGGTAGGGAAAAGAATATGGAGAATTTAAGGCAATCTCCTGAACAAGTGTATGTGTTAGAATAGGATATTATTGGAACGTAAGAAAAGCCTTGGCAGGTCTGAATCCACTCATCCAAATGCCCTGGTAACACCTCATTAGTGCCCATGGCACCACAGGGAGGTATAAAGGGAAAAAATCAAAGCTACGAATGATTTGCACAAGTTGCCCCTAGACTTGAAAATAGACACAAGAACTCTAGGGCATGGATCTGGAAAGCCCTGAAGCTCAGCCCAAACTCTGTTGAGGCCTATAGAAATGCCCACAGGCAAGGCCAGTAAAATCCCTTTTTCTGCTGATTCCGCTGTTCACCCAGTGCACTTGGGCTTTCCTTAAGAAACCAGCTGCCTGGGATAGAGGCTCTGTGTTGCCCTCCTGTGTGGCTCCTTCCCTCATAGACTCAGTTCTTGGGAAATGGAGGATAACTGAGCAAACTCTCAGCCACCATCCTGGCCTGGCCATTGTTCATGAGAGTAAGTTAAACATTGAGGTCTCACTTTTCTGTCTTTAAAATTAAAATACATAGCAGGAGATGCTGAGAGAAGTGCACAGAGCATACGTAGACACAGTGCTCGTTATGACGCCTTTGGTGAGCAGCAGGGGGAGGCTCGTTGCAGTGTGTACCTTACACTCTGGCTTGGTCTACGACACTGAAATGAACAACCCAATCTATGTGCTGTATGGTCTGTAGTGGAGAGTGCCCCAAAGTATGTTCACAGGAGAAAAAGCCGTCTTGTTTCATAAATAAAAGATATTTATAATATATAATATAGTTGAGAAATAAATCAATATGCACATATTTTAACGATATATGTGCGTGTGCATATAGATGGGTGAAGTGTGATTGTTTTGAATATTCATTGAAAAGGTCTGGAGAGATGCAGCTATGAATCCTATTTTTGTCTGGGGAGTAAGATTAGGGTTAAAAGAGACACACAATCCCTTTATATGCATCTTTAGCTTTTTAATTTTTATAATTAGCATGTGATTTTCTAATTAAAATGGGAAATGTGAATTAAAAAGTTTTAATAAGGAAATTAACAAAGGATCTAAAAATTTCCAGATTCACTTAGGCCAGAGGCATTAAAATGTGGAGCTGTCAAATACTTCTACTATCTCTTGGGGAGAGCAGTTCCTTATACCCTGGGGAGAAATCAATGTGTCTTCGCCTGGCTCTCTAGCCATGACCCATAGGAAGTCACCAACAAACATGGGCCCTGGGGTAATGATGTCTGTCTTTGATTTCAGCTCCTCTGACCCCAGAGGGGTGACATGTGGCCCAGTGACTCTCTCAGGCCAGAGTGCAGACCACAGGGAGTACAAAGTAGCGTGTCAGGAGGGCAGTGCCTGCCCAGCCGCCGAGGAGAGCCTGCCCATCGAAATCGTGATGGATGCTGTTCACAAGTTCAAGTATGAAAACTACACCAGCAGCTTCTTCATCAGGAACATCAGTGAGTTTTGCTTGATTCCATGTGCTAACACGCATGCCTGCCATTCATCACAATCCATAATGCCCCACCCCTAGAGCAAGGGGCTCCTCGCGTTACCTTTTCAATCCTGTACTCCAAAAAAAAAACTTAGATTAAGACACTTGCCCAGGATCTCACAGCTAGCCATTCAGACCCCCAGATCTGCCGCACTGGAAAATGCAGGCTCTGGGCTGCCCCGCCCTCCTGAAGTCCAGGTAGTTTCTGTGGGAAATCCAGGAGCAGCACCTGGAGCACACCACAGCCACTTGGCAGCAAGGGACCAGCTACACAGCACTCTTCCCATGTGCTGTACTGAAGAGTCTAGGTGTGTGTGGACTCTGCCGTGTAGATTATGTATTACACTCTGTCATATTTGACAGTGACAGAATCGCCCTACAATACATTTCTCAAAGGTGTCCCCATCCTTATGTGACAAGTGCCCATATTTTCTGCAGAGCCAGAGCTTCCCTACTGATCCCCACTACTTATTCCCAACCATTTTCTCTAGCACTTGAAAAGAGATTTCTTGATTGGAACATCAATGCCTCCAAAGTGGATATTTTTAAATAGCAGATTTTGCCATTTGTCATTTCCTTTGCCATTTGTCCACTGAACGTGCACCAGGAATGCCTTGCAATGGAACCACAGAGCTTGTGTGGCATTTGTGGAGAGTTGCCTTCTGTGGGGAGCAGGAGCGCTGGTCTGGTTCACATAGGGGGGCCAAAGGAGGGTTCTCTGAGGAGATGATGTTTAGCTGAGACCTAAGGGAAGAACATTCACGAAGCATCTGACAGGATCCCTGGTCTTTGTGTAGAGTGGTACTGGACCTAGAGAACCTGGCACATTTCATGGACCATCCTCCTTCGTCTGCTTAAAAACAGATTTGAAGACACTCACTACTGTAACCCCATGCCTGGTCCACTGGCCAGGATCCACTGATCATGGATGCTTGGTAATGGTTTATCGTATAAGTGAATGAACCATTGAGCAGAGGCAAGTCAGCTATAACTAGGACAAGTCAGTGTCAGATGCCATGAGAAGACAAAAGAAAGGGCCATGAATGGAAAATCTCTCAATGCACCCCCATTCAGCAACTCAGCTTGGTTCTGAGTTTGGTGCTGAGAGGGGAATTGACACAGTTCTCTCTCTGGTTTAACTATAAAGGATGTGGTGATTGGTCTGATGTGGCTTCCACAGCACCAACACCATAGGTGCTAGGAGATGCTCAGGGAAATTAAGTAACTATCATAGGGACATACAGCTGGCCCAGGGTGAAAGTGGGGTCTGAAGCCAGAACTGCCTCATGCCCAAGACACACTAGGAAAATAAACGGTGTTTATCTTCTTCCTCAGTCAAGCCAGACCCGCCCAAGAACCTGAAGCTGAATCCTTTAAAGAACCATGAGCATGTAGAAGTCAGCTGGGAGTACCCTGACACCTGGAGCACCCCACATTCCTACTTCTCCCTGACATTTTGTGTTCAGGTCCTGAAGAGGAACAAGAAAGAAATGGTATGTTGTGATTCAAGTGCTATACATTCGGTGGTCAGGATTATTCAGGCCCATGTCAAGGAGATGAACAGTGATAAGAACCACCAAGGTTTTTAAGGGACTCTATGTGCCTGCAACTGTGCTAAGGTTTACTGGTGTGTCTCACCTCATCCTCTCATAACGTTCAAAGGCAGGTAGTATTGTTATCACCACTTCACACAAGAACACATGGAGGGCCGGGGAGGTTAATTAAGAGCCTCAAATTATTGTTTCAACTGAGTGGATATAGTAAAAGCTAGAAAATTCTACTATGTCTAACCCAAAACAGATAACCCCCAGCTCTTCCACATATGGACAATGATTTTATTAAACAGACTGTTGGCATTTACATGGGTAAGGTGGTGATTTCCAAACTTTCTTATCTTGGCATCATCAACCCAACATCCCAGAGGCATCCCAGCCTTCTTTTAAATTCTTTTTTTAAAAAGCCTAGTTTTAAAATTGCTGCATAAAAACCCCATTCAATATAGCCTTGGGATTATCTAGTTATTTTAAACCTGCATATATATCTTACCTACTTAATATCTGCATCATTAATAGAAATATTTATTGACCACTTTCTGCAGGGTTAAAGATTTTGCTAAGAGTGTCACATGATTATTACAGTTAGCTTTTACCACTCTATGAAGTAGGTGTGATTGTTATCAGGTATTATGAACCAGCAAACAAAGACGCAGAGCCTCAGATATTTTTCTCTGGGAACACAGCTTATCGGTAGCAATGCCTGGATTTTGAACCCGAGTTGGTGTGATGAAAGACGGGTCTGGTGTTTCTCACTATCCAAGGAACAACTGGAGGAAATCTGTCTTAGCCCCACCCAGAGCTTGGGGCCTTTCTGCTAGGCACCTGTGCTGGAAAGTTCCTTTGGAACTCGCGTCTGGGTTTAGAGCTCTGTCGATAGGTGGCGCTCGCTCTGCACGCTCCCCTGAGGAACTGCACTAGGTGCCCTGTGCTTGTTTTGGAAGATCGTGCTTTGCAGAAATATGCCCGGTGTACCTTTGTGCTGACAAAGATATCTCTCTTCTTTGCAGAAAAAGATCTTCACGGACACAACCTCAGCCAAGGTCAGGTGCCCCAAGGATGCCAGCGTCCGCGTGCAAGCGCGGGACCGCTACTACAACTCCTCCTGGAGCAAATGGGCATCCATATCCTGCAGTTAGGTGAGCAGGCTGGCAACCCCCTCGCACACCTACATTATGTTCCCAGGTGCAGGACAAGGGTGGGGTCCCACCAGAGAGGAAAGGGGGGGGGGGCACCAACACAGGGTCTTCAGAGTCAGTAATACACATTTATTCATTAACAGAAATGTATTCGATAATTGTATTGTTCCAGGCACTGCACTGGGCACAGGGGTGCTTATGCAGGAGCACGTCTAAGCAAGTTTAGTCTTTGCCTGTATTTAGCAAGAACTCACCAAGAAAAAAAAAAGATTGAAGCTGAAGTTCAGCTTCAGCCTGCCTCTGTCTGTAAGACATGGGAAAGGAAACAGATGAGACACTGCTCCTCTAAGGGAAAGGCAAGAAGGGAAAGAGTTAGCCCCCTCCCCTCATCTGGACAGCTGTCTCCTAGCGTTAGAACCTCCTATATTTGATGAGTAGAGGGGCGGTGGGGGGGGGGGCACTGATGGGCTTTAAGCAAGGAAATGACTTGATCAGATATTCTTTTCAGAAAACTCTTAAGAAAGCCTCTGGCAAACCAAACCCCAGGCCACTTTATGGGATGGTCCAGACAGTGTAGAGTGTGAAATGAATTTGCCTTGGTATTTCTAATCCTCATAGACTGTTGGCACTGTTTTTCAGGTTCTCATCTCAGGATGAAACCTTGGAGGAAGAGATGATGTGAACATTCTAAAAGACACCATGAAACAGACCCAAGAAGATGTTTTCTACCTGATTTGCTTTAATATTTTCTCAGGATGATGCTGTCTTTGCTATATTTTTATATTCAAATGTTAAATGCCACTGTAACAATCAGCTAATTTATTTATAGAGTCTAGCTAGCAGGTTGCCAGTGACCTTAATGTTATTTAAATATTTAAATAATTTATGTATTTATTAACTTATTACTGTTATTTAACATTTGCATACTAAGATGTATGTTTCAGACTCTTACGACTTGGCCCACAAGGATTGGGTCCTGTTTTGAAAAATGTGAATATATGTGTTATTTATACTGACCAACTTTTTAAGTGAGGCTGCAAGTGCATTGTTTTGTTTTATTTTATTTTATTTTTTTTTTGCATAGAAGAATTGAGATGTAGGCCAGAGGTGCTGAGGGATGAGAGGATTCATCAGAGACAGAGTGGGGAGCAGAACAGGTGGATCTACTGTAATACACTGCTGAGGGGAGCAGTGGGAGAGACAGGAGAGGTCTCCTGTGCCATGTGGGTTAGCTCCCTGGCCAAGGATTGAACTCAGGCTGCAGCAGTGATAGAACTTAGACTTAACCCCCTAGGCCACAAGAGAGGCCCATGTGCATCTGCTTTATGACAACCAGCAAGAATACAATGTTCTGAGACCCACACCGTAATCTATTTATAGTGTCTGCGAACACAGGCAATAGTAAATTCATGGAGACATGAACCCCATTTGAGAAGGTTCCAGAAAAAAAAGCCTTGTTCCTGTAACCATGAAGATGTCCTGGAAATGCTGCTGATTATTCAGAACCTCCTGTACTTTAAGAAAGTTTAGTCTTTGGATGCCTGAAGTTGGCAAGAACTAACAATAAAAGATTGAAGTTGCAGTTCAGCTTCATTCCCCTCTATAGGACATGGGAGAGTGACACAGAGACATCTTTAAGTATCTGCAAAGTAGAAAGATTCCAGAGTCAGAATTTGTTCCTTAATAACCACACAAAAAAGCAAACAGATGTGGAGAAAACACTCAAGAATTGCTTACTTGTCATATGAGTGAACCAGACAGTGAGGTGTGACCAGAGGGCCGAGCCCTTAAGGAGCTACTTGTAGGTGATCAGAGTGCTTTCCTTGAAGTGATTACATTTGTTTTCTGTTTACTTATTTATTTTTACATTTACATTTTACATTTCTGTTCACAGTGAACTCATTAAAATATATCTCTTCTTTGCAATAATATTTTGGGCTTTCTCAGCTGACTCTGGTATCCTGTTCCCGTGTTTCCCAGGACTGAATTTTTTCCTCTAGCATTTAAGAATTCCCCTTCCTTGAAGCAATTTCATTTCCAGTTGCCCAGAGTTGCCTTTTCCCAGGACCGTGTTGCCAAGTTCAGGGAATGTTTCTGGGAGCTGACCCCAGGCCCCCTTTGCGTGGGCACTAAGCTGCATCATTCCTTCATCAGGGCCTGGAGGATCTTGCTTCTGTCACTGTCCTGGAATGGACTTTGCAGTTTCCCTAGCTTTATAAAGTAAAATTCCAACCCACAAGAGCCAGGGACAGCCCGTCCCACAGGCCCAGCTCCAGTGTTTCCTGAGGGTTGTCACTTCGAGGGACATCCCTTGGAGATGGGGGAGTTCCCCAAAAACCTCGGTCCCCAAAATATCCCCAAATAGTGCCCACTCCTGGCACAGTTCGTGAGACAGGGATAAAAAGTTAACTTCAATACAACTAAATGCTAAGAAGCTAGGGACAGCGGGTCCTTGAGTAATTTTTTGCTTTAAGATTGATGAGAAAAAGAAACTAATCCATTCTGGTTTGGGCCACCATCTGTGTGTCATCCTCATCTTTGCCCCATGTCTGCAGGAGTTTCTCCAGAGACTCTGTAAGAGGGTGGTCCTCAGGAAAGGGGAGTGTCCCAGGACCCCACCCCCACCTCAGGCCAAAGAGATCCAAGACACCTAGGACTCCGAATCCCAGAATCCATCATCACTGAAGGAAGGATGCTGAGGACTGAGGGTGGAGTTAAGAAATGGTTTTGGGATTTAAAAACCAGACCTGTGAGCTTTGAGGTGGGGGGGGTGCGATTGCTCATGGTGGTGGATTCCCAGTTTTTTGAGTGTGCCATTAAGATTTCAGTTCAGGGCCTCCCTGGTGGCGCAGCAGTTAAGCGCTGCGCTGTGGCGCTGTTGGCAGCGGGGACGTGAGTTCGATGCCCAGCTGGGGAGATTCCCACATGGCATGGCAGACCTCTCCTGCCTCGCCCGCTGCTCCCCTCAGCAGTGTATTTCCGTTGATTTGCCTGTTCTGCTCCCCACTCTGTCTCTGGTGAACCCTCTCGCTGCCCCATGCCTCTGGCCTGTAACCCAGATTGTATGCATAAATAAAAAAATCTTTAAAAAAAAAAGATTTCAGCTCAGCGGAACTGGTAAGACGCATTCACCAATTTATTCTTTATCTTTTCCCCTTCCCTTTTTGTAAATAAACCCTTTTATTAATTTTATTGTGTGTGTCTGCTGTTGAGTCTTATAAGTCCCTTTAAGTGCACGGGTGAGAACCCACAGACAGGCACCCCATTTATATTGGGGCTACCCTGTAACAATTCCACTTTCCTTCCACACCCTGGCAAGTCCTTCCAGTTCCCTGGGTGCCTCCCCTGGAAAGAGCTAGTGATGAGATGGGAGAGAATGAAATCTACTATCCTGAAAAGTCAAGAGAGCACATCCGGGCATTCTTGCATGGCAAGGTGATTATAATAGGAATGTTTATTTACATTCCTTATTTAAGTGCTCCCTGAAGCCCTGATTCTACTCTAATCTTGGTAGGGAGGAAAGGTGGGAAGTTCCTGTCATCCTGCTCCAACGTTTGAAACCTATCATTTTGTGCTGTCAGCCCATCCTTGATCGTACGTGGTTGGTTAATAACTATGTGTCCTCCTACAGGGTCTTTCATCTAGATTTACCAAAACACTTAATGGGCATTTAATGAGCAATGCTAACCAAGAAAAGAAAAATCACATTTCATAAGGACAAAACTTGAGTACCTTTCCCAAAACTTCCGGCCAGCCTGAGGCAGAGCTCTGATGCACTCCTGACATGACCTCTGAGCCATTGATGTTACTTCCTTTGGTTCAGGCAATGGAGGGTTTTCCTCTTAGTCCTTTTTTTCCTCCTCTGCAGCTAGTACCTCCATGCCATTGTTTCGACTGTCACATATAGTGACATTGTAATGACCCTGACTGGTGGGAGCAATTGAGATAGAGCAACTTGAGTTATCACTTAAAAGACAACCACTTACTTATGAAGATACTGATAAACACACAGGCAAAAGGGAAGGACAGATAAAACCCAATGCCGAGAGGTCCCTTCTAAATCTAAACTAAAGGTGATCCTGACAACATGCCTTGGAAATGCACTAAATTTGAGGCAGCTTGAGATACTGATGGAATCCTCATCTGCAGTCCTGAAAGCTCCAAGTTTTGATGAGAGCCCCCAAAGAGTCTGGCTCTGAGAAGTGACTCTCCCTTCCCTGCGAGTGTCCAGATTCCAGAACATCTCCAAGCACCTGCTCTGTGTGCATCCCCTGAGCCTTCCCCCTTTCTGTCAATTGAATTATATTCTTATATTACTGTAATGTGAATTTCCCTTAATAAATTCATAGTCTGATTCTGTGCATTTAACTTGAGCTGTAAGTGAAAGCTTTGTGGAAGTGAATACTCTAGAGATCCCAAACCTGATAAAACACTTTGAATGTGCCTTTTATTACTTGAACTATAATTGACATAAAACATATTAGTTTCAGGCATGTGACTTGATTTGATACTTTGTATATACTGCAAAATGATCCCCACCATAAGTCGAGCCAACATCTGTCCCCTTACATGATTACAAAGTCATTTTTTCCTTCTTGCGATGAGGATTTTTAAGATCTACTCTCTTAATAACTTTTAACTATGCAATATCGTTGAAATTGGGAATCTAGTCCTAGAAAATGTATCAAATGTCCTAGCAAACTAGCTCAGAATTGGGAATAGAAGCCAGAGCTCTAGTTCTAGCAAGCCCTAAGATGCGGCTTGGACCAGGAGTGTGCCAGACACCACTGGCTGACTGTCTAATCGGTGCTCGCCCCCAACTTGATGTCTCTCCTTGACTCTAAGATTGGGAAGATGAGAAATCACCCAGCAAGGCCACAAGACCCAGCTGTGGACAAGGAGATATAAGAAAGTTCTGCTGAGGTTTTTCCTGAAAAAATACAGAGCCATGGCTAGCTAGTGTCAACTTTTCCCTCCTTCCTCACCGATTAGTCAGTCGACCAGTGGTGTTCGGCACGCTGCTGGCCCCAGGGCCACTTCTTGGGGCTTACTAGAGTGGAGCTCTGGCTTCTATTCCTAAGAAAAATTCCCAAGAGAAGATTTAAGTCACAGAGGTACCCGATATGAAGGCATCCTGCTAAGATTCTAAAGACAGACTCTGAGATCCCAGTGACGAGTCACCCTCATAACTACCTACCCAGACTTCTTGTTGTGTTAGAAAGATACACCCATATTTGCATTTTTGAAATAGTGGTGAGATACAAGTAACATAAAAGTTGCCATTGTAACCACCTTCCTGTGCCCAGTTCCATGTCATTAACTGCACGCACACTGCTGTGCAAGCATCTGCACCATCGTGTTCAACTTTCTCCTCTTCCCAAACTGACATTGTGCCCATTAAACAATAACTCCATCCACGTTTGGTTTTAAAACAGAATGAATAAGATGAAAATTAAATAAAGACATTCTCTATATATTTGCAACCAGGGCTCCACAGCGCAAGGCAAGGCAGGTGATTTTTCACTGCCTAGGATCAGGAGCTGGTGGAAGAGCGTGGCATTTTTCCCCACTTAAGCCAAAATCTACTTTCTATGGGCAGCCCCTCTCTCGGGTGCCAGCCAAGTTCAGTGGTCCAATCAGAAGGTATCAAGGCCCTGGGAGGACCCTAGAAGAGGATGTCAGGTAGCGGAGGAGTGAACTCAGGAGTCCCAGTGCTGATCGCAAAGACTCCTAGTCCAGACTTTGAGATGTAGACAGGCCCAGATTCCTGGGATTCTGTTTCTGGCCTCCGAAGAAAGAAAAGGCTTTCAGCAGATAATCTCCAAAGAGAAAAGCCGTGGCCACCACCCGGACCTGACTCCCAGCCTTCTGCTTGTCGCTGCCACGTGCAGCAGGCCCTCGTTGGTGGGTGGCACCATCTTGGATGAGTGGCCTTTTGTTTGGGGCTTCTGAATGCGGTGGACATATCTAGGGTAAAATAGTCAGCCACTTGTGGCCTTAGTTACTCTTTGTTTCCCCTGTTTGTTAAATAGGCCCTGTTATTGCTGTCCCTTGAGCCCAAGTGGGCTTACAATTGTGCGCACAAATGAAGAGCTCACAGGCCTGTCCTCGATTGGGCACTGTCCTTGGATAGCTATAGCACCCACGCAGTCCTGCTTTACATCCAGCTCCCCAGGCATGGGAAGCTGCTTGCCAGTCCAGAAGGATTCAGGCCAGAACTGGGACCAGAAAACCTAGTTCTTACCATTCCAGCTGGCAGTACCCAATGGCACTCCATTTCTAGCCATCAACCATGCCAGGTGGGGCCTGGGCACATCCTACCTCCCTGGCAGAGAGTTGACCATGGCCTGGAAGTCTGTTCTGAGGGTATCAGAGCATGATTAGGACTCAGGTGGGAGAAGGGCCCCAGTAAGCAGAGCCTACGGAACAGTCACCCCTGCTATCCCTCCATTTACTCAACACTTTTGGAGCTGCCACTGTCCCAAGCACCATCTTCTATACTTTGGAGACGGGGTTAATAAGATCTTGTCCTCATATGGTTCCCAGCCTCCAAAGAACAAACTAGATGCTCTGAATTTGAAGCATTCGAAGCCACTTCTTGACATGGTGGATTTAACGGGATTGATTTAGAGCTTGGCCACCAGTAAGTGGCAGCTTCTTCCATGACTAAAGTGGAAAAAGAATTCACTGGGTCGCTTAAATGTAATTATGCTTAGGAAGGGCTTAGAAAAAATATCCAGTCCTTAGTACTCAATACAAACTTATTGTCGATGACGTATTCTGATGAGGTGTTGGGTTCAGTCAGCAGGGTCCTTGGGTTACCTCTGAGAAAAGCTTCAGCACTTTCCCTCTCAGAGGCACCTGGTGAATTTGTCAGGGAGTAGAAGACATTTGCACAGACATAGACAGGCAAATGTTACATTGTAAAAAGACAGGTTTATTAGGAAAAGGAGAAAGAAGAGAAAAAAAGAGGTGCCTGCATAGACACAGGCGGGCAGTCTTGGGACCAGACTTGCATTTTGCAGCAGAAATTATTGTAATATAGTGTTCCTTTTGGGGGGAGGGGTTCATTCCTTTGTGAAATAGTTATCTATTGTTAAATCCATCATTTTCTTTCACGGTGTGATTGGGTTAATTTGTAAGGACTGGTGATTCTCTAACAGCCCTCTGTCTCCATATCCCTACCTCTGGTTCATAGGTAGGAATATTGTCTATAGCAGTATGCCTAAGGATTTTTCATTTCTATAGCTGGTTTAATAACTATTTCACCCCTAGACCTCCATTTTCAGGTCTTGTGAAGCCTCCATTCCAAATTTTCTATTCTAAGTTTCCATTAGTTAATATCCTTATTGTATTACCTATAACCCAAAGGAAACATAATTTTGGATCCCCTGCTTTTAGAAAGATGGGGAGATGAAGGGTTGTTGTTAGTTGGCCCTGGAGCCTCTGAAAAATGGCTTAAGATGGAAGAATATTAATCAGCCTAAGCACAAGAAAGAGATGAGGTTAGAAAGTCCTGACAGTGTAGAATCTCTTTCTTATATATAAAATTGCAAAATCAGCCCCATGGGGGCTGGGGAGGTACCAATATGTGATGAGTCCAATTCTGCCTTCAAGCACTGTGCAGTCTGGTAAGCGAGAGAGACAGGGGCAAAGGTGGCAAATATATTAAAATGTAACCCGGCCAGAAAAAGGGCACCTGCCCCTCTATATTTCTCTTTACAAAGGTTTCCAGCTCCCAGAAAGAGCCTTTTTATCCTCTTTCACCTTGTTTGATGCAATAATTTAGCACAAACCCACCAATTCACCTCACCTATAATCCAGATTTCAATCCTCTTTCTATTGTATTTCAGTAGGGCCCCTCTTTTAGGATAGCATTTGTGAGCAAAATGTATTTCGACAAGACTTTCTCCAGAGGGACACATTATATCAGGGGAATGAATTCTCTCTCAAGCTCATAAAATGCAAAAATAAAATCGGCAATCGGACTGAAGGCAGAGGAAACCAGGCCCGCATACTGAAAACTCTCCTCTGCAGGAGGCGTGCTCTGCGGAGCTCATTTGCATCTGTCTTCATGCTGCTGGGGCTCCAGGGACCCTGGACATTCTGGCAGTTTTGCTAGAGGCCCCCCCTCTGCTGGGTACATGTCAGGGTGTGGTGGGCAACAGGACTCTGCAGCTGCGCACTCAGCTCATATCTCTTTTCCTAAGGAGTACGGCAGGTGTCTCCATTGCCCTTCGTGCCAGCCCACTTGTCATTTCTAGCTTGCTTAAGGACCATTGCTAACCTGAGCATGGCGGGTGGGTTAGTGGGTTACATTACAGGGGCCAAGCACTCTACCAGCAACCTGGGGTTTGGAGGACAGGGATGGCCCAGGGACAAAACTCAGACAAACTAGTGTCTATTCAGCTTCCTCCTTCCCACACCCACCACAAACAGGGGGAAGGAAGTTGAAACGCCTGGAAGGGACAATGTGATGCTGATGCATGTGCCCCTGCCCTGGAGCAAGGGGACCTGGGTTCAAATCCCCACGACCCACTTTCCAGCTTTGCATCCCTAAGCAATTATTTAATCTTGTGCCTCAGTTTCTTTACCTCCAAGACAAGTGTGTTAGCAGGACCACCACAGCTGGGGAATGCTGGGAGGGTAGAATAGGCTCAGGCACCTATAGAGAGTGCAACAAATGGCAGTTGCTAATGCTGTTTTTCTAAGGTCAGTTCGAAAGGGAGAAGCAGCACCAAATCCCACCTCTCCTTCCTTCCTTCCTTGATGAGAGCTGGTTTGGGACATGTACAAGACCAACTTCCAGGCTCACCTCAGAAAGCCATGTCCTGCCTCCCCTTCTAGACACACTGCCAGCCAAGTGTACTACCTCTGACCTTCATTCAGAACTGCAAGATAATAAATGGGTATTGTTGTAATTAGCTAGATATATGGCTATTTATTTCAGCCACAGTAAAAACTAAATCAGGATCCAGAATGAGAATTTATCCATGCTGTGACTTTCAGAATTGAGGGGTTACCTCAATTCTTATAAAGAGAATAAGGAAAGCACAAATCCAGAAGACAGAAAATCATGTTATGTTTGGAAAGCTGTAGAAAGTTCCTTCCTGTTGAAGCTCAGTGTGAGAGAAGAAGGAAAGGAGAATGGAATCAGGTGGGTTCTCGGTTATCAGGCTTGGGCTTCCCTGTGATAGCAGCAGGACGTCAATGAGGGGATTTAAGCAGAGAAGTATGGGGGTCATATTTCTGTCTTGACCAGATCACTCAAGTTGCTGCTTGGAGAACACCCTGGTAAGTAACAAGAGAGGCAAATAGACCAGATAAAGGGCACAGTGGTGAGCGATGATAAAAGCTTGAACTGGGAAGATGCTGGCGGGGATGGAGAAGAGTGGGCATTTTGGAGGAAATGAAGGAGAGAATCTATGGGACTTATTGGTTGGGTATGAATGGTAAGAGAGAGCGGACTCAAAGATGAAGCCCATTCATTCATTCATTCAACACAAGCCTATTGGCACCTTCCAAAGCTCCTTTTCCAAGGACTAAGGTAGATATAGGATATTGCCTCCAAAAAAACATACTTACATAGCCCCTGCTTACATAGAACTTAAGAGGTTTACAATTTGATCCATTTAGTCACTGGTGGTTCCATTTGCTAAGAAAAGAGAAATAGGCTTGAATGGAGAAAGAGAAAAGTGAAAGAATAAAAATGATGACTGCCACTATAAATCTGTGGACATATTTATGGACAAATGGGACTACCCAAGAAGCCTTGGCTATCTGAATCCAGAGCCCTTGAGAGAAATCGAGGCCAGTGATGGCAGCTGGGTATCACCAGATATAAGAAAGTTACCTTCAGTCATTTGGAAGATGACACCGATGAGGAGACAGATAAAGAACAGGAAATGCGGGGTTGTCTTCAGAAGTTTCTGCCTCCGCCTTTTTGTGGAGACTAGTCTTGAATGAGAAGCTAGCTGGTAACTGGGATGCCCTGCTTTTTCAAGTCTTGCTGGCTGAACCCAGCACTAAGAAGCCCAGGGAGGTTCACAAAGGTTAACTGAATGAAGGAGTGACTTGAGAAGGCAAACAAGTAAAACCCAGTGGGCAAGTCTCTTTCAGATTATTTACTATAAATTAGAGGAAAAGGTTGCTTTCTGCACCAAATTTCTGAATTTCTTAAATCACTCTACTGCTCCTAAATGTAGTTCCCCCATGACATAGATGTCTGAGTTTAATCCTGAATTTTCACTTAAATCAGTTGCTCATGTTCAAAATGCAATCTCTCCTGGGATGACTAACATTCCTTTATTGGGAGGACTAAGGCCCCAGACACTTCAAGTTTCCAAATGAACAGGTATTTAATTTCACAGAGTCACGGATGGTGGGTAGTTTGTATGTTGGTAAGGAAACAGGATGTGGTAACCACATGTACATTTGACTATCTATCCCTGGATTGTATATCTGGGCTAAACAGTGAGAGAGAGAGAGAAAGAGAGAGAGAGAGAAATCAAAAATCACCATTTTACATCCCATAAGAAACTTTTGGGATTGGAAGCCAGAAGAAGTAAAATGTGTCCTGGGTAGGAATCGGCTGGTGTAGGACTGTACAGGTAAGTGCTCTGCCACTTACTGGTCATGTGATACAGAGCAACTGACTCCTCTCTCTAGCATCAGTGCTCCCTGTGACAAATCGGAAGTGATAGTCGCCTGTACTGGGAAGGACCGGGGAGGAGATGGTTGAGATAATAACACGTGTGAAGAGCTCAGCATGGGGCCTGGTGTATTGCAAAGTCTCAATAAGTAGTAACTAGTGTATTCCTTTGCTAGGACTGAGTGGAAAATGTAGCATAAATCAGGTGGCTCAAACAATAGAAAGATGTCTCCAGACTCTAGAGGCTGGGAGGCCAAGATAGAGTCATGGGTAGACTTGATTACTACCAGGGGCTGTGAGGGAGAATCTGGCCCTGCCTCTCTCCCACCAACGGGGGTTTTCTTGCTGTCTTTGGTGAGCCTTGACTTCTACTGTGTCACCCTACTCTCCACCTTCATCTTCACATTGCATTCTCCCTGGTGCAATTCTCTGCTCAAATTTCCCCTGCCACATCTGCCACAGCAAGGCCTCATCTTAATTTCATCTACAATGACCCTATGTCTAAGTAAGGTAACATATAAAGTTGGTGAGGGGAAGAGATGGGGATACAACCAACCCATAAAAGGTAATATGTTTACTATTAACTTTATTACTGTGCTCAGAGCAGATTACCAGGTACATATACCTGCCTTTCCTTTCACCTTTCCATTTTAGATTCATTTCAGGCTTAGAAAAATATTGTAAAAATAGTACACAAAAATATTGCAAAAATAGTACACATTCGCTCCCCTGAATGTTCACATCATCCATAATCATAGTGCAATTAGCTAAAGCAGGACACAAGCACTGATACGATATGACCTTGTTCAGATTTGCCCACTGTCCCACCAACAGCTTGTTCCTGCCCAGGATCCCATCTAGGATCCAGCATTGCATTTAGTTTCATGTCCCCATACTCACCTTCAACCTATTATAATTCCTTGGAATTCCCTAATCATTCATTATCTCAACATGTTTGAGAAGCAGATCAGTTATTTGGGGAATGTCCCCAATCTGGGTTTGTCTCTTCATGTTTACCTTTGGTTCCACATTTTTGTCTGGTTCCGCCAGGTGACCTTGTGCCTCTGTGTTGGGAGGCAGGCAGAGTCCATGTGTCTCAGGACTGCGATGTTAATTTTGATCAGTTGGCTAGGGTGGTGTCTGCCAGGATCTCTAAATAGTAAAGTTACTATTTTTTTCCCATTAGAATGAATATATCTTGAAGAAAGATACTTTGAGTTTCTGTTAATATCCTCTCTCTTGTTTCACCCATTAATTATAGCAACATATTATGATACTTGCTGCAACAATAGTTCTAACAGTGATTTTCTATTTCCGTCATTATTTCACTTGAATTCTAGTGTAAAGAAGCCACCCCTTTCTTTCTATATTTTTCAATATAACAGCCCTAACTTCAGGGGTTATCAGAACCCCAAGGAGCCTTGGTACCTTTCTTGGGTCTGCCCAGTTCTGACATACTCACTTACCCTGCACAGAGGAAAAATACCTCCTTTATTTTGCATTTAAGCCTCATGATTTGAGTTCCCATTAATAGAATCTTTGAGAGCAGAATGTGCTAAATGCTTTGCGGGGTGAAGTGATGTTTAAATTATTCAAGAGTACTGCTTTTATACAATTTGGATGTACCCATTTACACATAAAAATTAATGCTAATTAGATATAATTTCCATCTATTCATTAAAACAAATCCCAAAGCATTCCAGAAATCCTTAGTTAGCCTAATGTTATTCTAGATACTTGAAAACAAACTTACTTTTCTTAAAAAAGAAAAGTCATAACTTTGTCTTTTACGAAAACACTCATGCTCATGTGGGGCCATGTTGTCACCATCCATCTAGCCTCCTCCTTTCAATCTCCTGATCAATCAGGCATTCACTCAACTACCATTACTGAGGACCTACTGTGCACCAGACTCCACCCCAAGTGCCAGAGCCAAAGCAGTAAACAAAGCAGACTTGAACCCCTGCCCTGTGGAGCTTCTGGTTTCATGGGGGAGATAAAGGGCGGCCTAATTAACTAGCTATCAGTGCAGCTGCCTTGAAGAAACACAAAGCAAAGTGAAGGAACCTCTCACTTGTCTGGCATGAATGGGGACTATCCCCAAGAGGAGGTAAATTTGAGCACAGTGCTGAAAGAGGTGAAGAAGTCCTGTTGTTGGAGATGAGGCGACACAGAAAACATTCCAGAAAAATGAACAGCCCAGGTTCAAGTTCTATTTTAGGGACAATGAGCGGGCATATTTGCTAGGATGAGCTGTTGTGTATCTGTCCCCAAGCTGGTTTATTTTTGCTATGTATACACAGTCTGCTTATTCTAGGTCTCAAGTTTTCAGGGCCTTCCAGTTTGCCACCCCACACCCACTTAATTTTTTAACATGTATTTTTAAAATATTTTTCTTGTTCTGGAAGAATACTACATGTATTTTAGATAGATAGATAGATAGATAGATAGATAGATAGATAGATAGATAGATAGGCAGATGGATGGATGGATGGATGGATGGATGGATGGATGGATGGATGGATGGATGGATAGGAAAGATAGTGTTGGGGGCAATGGAGTCTCCGGCTGACATGCATAAATTATATAATGATATCAGGTATTTGAGAAGAGAAATCAACCTTATTGTAAATCTATTGGCAAGAAGAGAGGAGATAAACTTAAATATACCTCCTTGATTAAGAAAGAAAATGAGGTTATAGAGGTTTGGAGACCAGGATGGAGAACAAAGGAGTAAAGTTTTATTGACTGCAAAGTTAGATGGGGCAAAGAAATGTGGACTTAGCTGAAGTTCAATGGCTAGTCACAGTGTACTTCAGACACGAAATATAAAGCAGCTTTTCTTAGGAACACTTTATACTGGTGGTAGGAATGTAAACTGGTCCAACCACTATGGGAAGCTATGTGGAGTTTCCTTAAATTACTAAAAATGGATCTACCATGTGATCCAGAAATTCCATTCCTAAGACTCTACACAAAGGACAAAAAACATTAATTCAAAAGGAAACCTGCACTCCTGTGTTTATTGCAGCTCTATTTACAATAGGTAAGATATGAAAACAATCTAAATGTCCCCAAACGAATGAATGGATCAAGAGGATGTGGTACACATACACAATGGAATACTACTCAACAATCAGAAAAGATAAACTCCTGTCATTAACAGCAACATGGATGGAGCTGGAAAGGATCATGCTCAATGAAGTAAGTCAGAAAGAAAAAGAAAAATATCCAATGGTTTCACTTATAGGAGGAATATAGGGAAACCAAACAAAGAGTTTAAAAAAATGACAAAACTTGCATGCAAACTATAGATCTGAGTCATACAGCAGGGGAGAGGGAAAGAGAGGGCTTAAAACAGGGAAGGGGAGAGCACAAGGGACTATGGCGACAGTTCACAGGTGATGTGGTGGTAGGAGATTTACAAGGATTACACCTGAGGGGAGAAATCAAATAATATACAAAAATGAACAACAGTATAAGAAAATGAAGAAGTTCAATCAAGTAAATAAATAAATAAATAAGCAACTTTTCTTCCAATAGCTAGAGTTTTGAATTTCTGTTGGTGCACCCTTGCCTCTGGACAGCCCCCTCCATCTCTTTCTTTCATTCTCCACTCAGCTTTGGAGCTCAACTCAAGATTATTTCTAATTACTCAGAGTGTATCAGGTAAAAGCCTCAAAGAGAAAGTTAGATATATTTCTCTCTCTCTCTTGTACTTTAGGTTCTGAGACCAATTCAACCACTTAACCTCATTTTCAGTAGCTAGGTATTAGTAAAGAGATATATTTCTATCCATCTACCTGTGAAAGAGAGAGAAAGTGGGGAGAAAGAAGGGGGTGGGAGGAAGAGAGAAAGTGAGGCTACTTTTTTTTTGATGATTGAGAGCTAATAGTTTTTAAGCCTCACCCTAGCTTTTATCATCAGGCCCACGCCTATATCTGGGCAAACAAATAAGTAAGCTTGGGTACTTCCCCCTTCAGCACATCATCAGAACCAAATTTTAAGTGACGGTTCACACACACGCACACACGCAAGCACGCATGCACGCACATGCACGCACTGTTCATCACTACAGTCACCAGCCACACACAGGGACAGAGGAGCACTTGGCATGTGGTACATGTAAAGTGTGCACTGAATTTCAAAGGTGGTATGAAAGCATGTAAAATACTCCACTCACACTTCTCATGTTGATAACATGTTGAGATAGCATTCATACTGCATTAAGTAGATATATTAAGTTAAAGTACTATTAAAATTAATTTCATCTCTCTTTTAGACTTTTTTAATGTGGGTGCTAGACATTTTTAAATGATATGTGTCACTCATATTCTGTGGTTTACCTCTTTCTGTTGGACAGCTGCAAGTATATACCAGGTATCTGCAATGAGTATATCTTAGTTACTATTTTTTAAGTACTTCTTTAAGCTTATCTAAACATGTTTTTCAAACATGTATTTAAAAATAAGAAGATAGTTGTTGGCAGTGGAAGTGGTGGGGGTTGTTTGGGGATTTGGAAGGAGAGAGGTTGTCCGTTTAAAAAATCCAGAGAGTGACAATCAACTATATTCCAAAACTGAAGTCCATCCCCTAACTACATGTCCTTTGAGAGAAAGGCAACGCTCTTGCTCTTAATATTTTGGAGAAAATGACTTTATAAAGGTGACTTTAGAGTTTGCAAAAGCATGGACATGCCCTGATCTACAATCCCTGGCTCCTTGGATATAGAACCTACCAGATCCAACTGGCTGATGTCAGAGGAATTGCCAGGTGCATCAGGAGAAAGAGGAGTGGCAATCCCTGGTCAGTCTCTACAAGCCTCAGTATTCCAGATCCTTGTTCACAAACCAGCAGGACCAAGTTCAGGGTGATCACCCAGACACAGAGCAGACTATTTTGCAGAGTAATATTTTAGAACGAATTGTGCAGAGTTAATCATGCATAAAAGTTACTGAGTTTGAGAGGTTTGAATTCAGAACATGCTCAGCTGATCCCAGCATTTGAGTTTCATTACTACTTACTCTCACCCCAGCCACTTGTTCTTAGGCAGCCAGCTCTTTCTACCAAAATAGGAACTGAGAGTAAGGGAAAAGGGAGCAGGAGAAAACCAAATGGATTTACTAAATCATCATATAAAAACTGCAAATCGGGCCTCCCTGGTGGCGCAGCAGTTGAGCGCTGGGTTGTGGAGCTGTTGGCAGCGCGGTGCGATTTTAATGCCCAGCCAGGGAGAATCCCACATGGCGCGGCAGACCTCTCCTGCCTCGCCCGCTGCTCCCCTCAGCAGTGTATTTCTGATCTGCCTGTTCTGCTCCCCACTCTGTTCTGGTGAACCCTCTCGCCGCCCCATGCCTCTGGCCTGTAC
The DNA here is from genome assembly GCA_004024925.1 of Scalopus aquaticus. Taxonomy (NCBI): domain Eukaryota; kingdom Metazoa; phylum Chordata; class Mammalia; order Eulipotyphla; family Talpidae; genus Scalopus; species Scalopus aquaticus. The sequence goes on from PVIJ01007723.1 coordinate 42,167, forward strand.
CCCAGCTTGCATGTATAAATAAATAAATCTTTAAAAAAAAACTGCAAATCTATCACTTTTTAGAAAAATTCACCATCTGCTTTCAAATGATTTTGCTCTGTTTTTATTTTCTTTACACAAATAAATTTTGAAAATCAAATCGAAAGCCATTTGAATCTATACATTTCAAAACTTCACTGGGTAAGAGAAATACTGAGGCATGACCCTTAAAAGGCGAGTATATACAAATAAACAATTTGTGACTCTCATTCAGCCCTAGTTCCAGACAAAGGGAAAAGTTGCACACTTAAATAATGAAAAATTACTCAAGATATACAAACTCCCATTTGGCTTCACACTTGATTCCATAAAGTCAAGCCATCATTAGCTTCTACAATTTGAATCCAAGGTTTAATTTTTTAAAAAAGTTTTATTTATGCATACAAAAGCTGGGGTGTAGGCCAGAGGTGTGGAGGGCTAAGAGGATTCACCAGAGACAGCGGGGAGCAGAACAGGCAGATTGACTGAAATACACTGCTTAGAGGAGTAGCAGGTAAGACAGGAGAGGTCTGCTGCACCATGTGGGAAGCTCCCTGGCTGGGGATAGAACTCGTGCTGCAGTGGCTGCCAATGGCTTCATAGTGCTGAGGTTTAACCTCTTGTGCCACCAGGGAGGCCTACCAAGGTTTAATTTTTTTAACAGTTGTGAAGAGCGTAATTCACATAGTGTGCAACTGATGGTTTAAAGCATACAATTCAGGGGCTTGTAGTCAATTCACAGCCTTGTGCATACATCACTGTGTTACAGGGCAACCCTGATATACAATGGGGTGCCTGACTGTGGGTTCTCACCGGTGCGCTTAAAAAGGACTTATAATAAGAACAATTGCAGGCACTCACAAAAAGGTTAATAAAAGGGCTTATTTACAAAAGGAAGGGAAATAAAAAAATGAATAACTCGGGGACAAAAGAGAAAGTGAGGGAGAGAGATAAATCTCCAAATACATCCTACCAGATCCGAAGAGCTGGAAACCCCAATGGCACGCTGTAGCCCGGCGAGAAGCAAGAGAGCCCCAAGGTCCAAAGACCCTTGTTATATAGCCAACATGTCTGCTTAACTCCACCCCTCAGTTTCCGGTAATCCTCTCTTCTGGATGATGATGGAATTAAGGGACTAGTGGCCCCTAGTGTCTTGGACCTCCTGTGGAGTTTGTTGCAGACGTCCTTTTTCCCCCCAACAACTGCAACCCATCTTTGAATATTTTCAGTATTGCAAAAAGAAACCCAGTCCCTTTCTGTCATCAACACCCCCCTCCTATGCCAGTGTTTCCTTCCTCCCCCAGCAGCCTGAGGTACTCACCAAATCTACTTTCTGCCTCTGCACATTTCCTATAAATGGAATCCTACAATATGCAGTTCTTTGTGACCCCCTTCTTTCACTTAGCATAATGTCTTTAAGTCTACGCGTGTGAGAGCATGCATCAGTACTCCGTCCTCTTAACTGCTAAGTGTTCCACTGCATGGGTGTGACACGACTGATTTCTCCATACACCAGCTGATGGACACTGGGGTTGTTTCCACTTTGGGGCTATTATGAATAATGCTGCTATGAATATTCATGGACCTAAGTATAACTTTAAACTTAAGTAATTCATGTTTTATGGCTTGGCTACATCCAAGCAAAGTCAGTGTATAGCAAACTTTTGCAAACTGTGCTTGGATCAGTTGTTGCCACTCAAAAATCATATTTTCCCCCAGGAAAACATTTCCTAACTGCCTGATTTGGAAACATTGAGAGAGCCCCACTTAAAACTGATTGGTCTTTTTATTCAAACACACACATTTAGTGCAGCCTACTATATGGCACATGCTGTTTGTGATGAATGAATTATTTGGAAATTCTCTATTTTTTTTAAAGATTTATTTATTTATACATACAGCTGGGGTACAGGCCAGAGGTGTGGAGTGGCGAGAGGCTTCACCAGAGACAGAGTGGGGAGCAGAATAGGCAGATCAGAAATACACTGCTGAGGGGAGCAGGGGGCGAGGCAGGAGAGGTCTGCTGCGCCATGTGGGATTCTCACCGGCTGGGCGTGGAACTCGCATCGCTGCTGCCGACAGCTCCACAGCTCCACAGCACAGCACTTAACCGCTGCGCCACCAGGAAGACCCAATTATTTGGAAATTCTAAGCAATGTCTTTCCCTGTCTTTCTTTGCACCCCTTGCACCAGTGAGACACAGGACAAGTTATAATCAGGTAGCTTCAAGGACAGAGCAGGCAAGGACCCCTGGAGAGTTGCTTCTGAGGTAAGGGCAACAAGAGGAATAAGGGAGGATCCAAAGATAAGGGCGATGAATTCCAAAGGGAACTAATCAAGCACCACGGGACTAGGGACATTCCAGACTAGGACACAGAGACCTAGGACACAGAGACTTAGTTTCAGGCACAGAGACACTAAGGCAGTGAGTGGGACCACCAAGAACTAATCAATCACAAAGAGAAAGGTGGAGCTTTAGAATAGTCAGGGAAAGAAGGTCTATATTCCCTAAGACATGACTCCACTCCAGCTTCCTTGCCCCTCCCTGGCCTGGTTACCAGTTTATCCTTTCACAGAAGCCTTTAAGGCAGTTGCCCTTTTGGCATTTACTGACCATCCTGTGCCCTCTTTGTGGCCTCTGATGGCTCCGAAAGAAAGAAAAATGTTTAGGACAAAATAAGAGTAGAGAAAAAAATTTGCGCCTCTTGGCTCACTTACCTTAAATCTTGTAAGATCCCGGACAAGCCCCCAATTCCCCCATTCAGTCATTCATCGCCTCACAGAATGGAGAACACACAGATACGAGTACTTGGGTTTCAGCTTTTGAATCTTTAAATCTAGGCAATAAATTTGGGAGCACATATGATAAGTTAGATCAAAGTTCCCTGTCTCTCAGCACCTCAACTAGATTAATTCCTTCCAGAATTGAGAAAGAGGGAGTAATTGAAGAAAAATGAGCCTTGGAAGGAAACTTGAGAGAACCTGTGATCAGTGAGCAAAAGCAATGCATCCTGGGTCCTCAGGGGAGCCCCGAGGGGTCAGACATCAGAGAAGGAGGGCTGAGGGGTGTGGCTAGTAGGAGAGACCCCATACAGCCTACTAGAATCTTCCCTTGACTCAGTTTCACCTGTTAAGTCAGAAGGGTAACCTGGGGCCTCCCTGGTGGCCTAGGGGTTAAGTCTTAGCACTACCACCACAAAGGCCTACCCAGCAGCTTGAATTCGATCCCCAGCCAGGGAGCTGACCCACATGGCGCAGCAGACCTTTCCTGTCTCACCCGCTGCTCCCCTCAGCAGTCTATTTCAGTAGATCTGCCTGTTCTGCTCCCCACTCTGTCTCTGGTGAATCCTCTCACACCCCATAGCTCTGGCCTCCCCAGGTCTTCTTCAAAAAAGTAAATAAAATCTTTTTTAAAAAATGGTAATGTTAGGCAGCTGAGAGTGACTCTGAAGTAACACAGCATTTTAACTTCACTGAGTACCATGGCTAAGACAGAAAGACTGAGGGAAGCACAGGAAGTCTGCTGTGTTTGTAACAGTGTGGTCCCCAGGAGAAAGGGTGTGTCCCAGGTTCCCGGTCCCACACAAGGTAGGGTGGAACTGAGCAGGATATAAGAAGCTGGAGAACACACACACAGAGGACACACAGAGGAGACAGAACACAGACAGAAGACAGGAGGAGACGGAAGAAGGATGGAAAGCCAGAAGAGGCCCAAGGAGCAGAGAGACTTGTAAAGAAGCTTCACTGGCCTGGACTGATTGAAATAGACGTGGGTGAGAGACGCGTGGGGAAGTTAACGATGGCTATGTTGATTTTGGTTTTGATTTTGTTCTGTTCCTCCCAGAATTGTCTGACTGTTTCTGACCCTTATGTGTGGGTCCCTGCCATAAGCTGTTCTAGACTTGTGGCAGGCTTTCAAGATTTGCTTTGGGCCAGCCCCTTTTGGGTGGATTTTACCCATGAGGAATTGGATAACACTGGTTGCTTGACTTAGAAAATATATTATTTGTCTTCTCTGTCTTTTCTAATTTTATTAAAGTTTCTTTCCACAAAAGGTCCTATATGATTTGTATTGATGCGGCAGATGGCAGAACCCATTTAGAACAGGGCAGTTCTGGGGTTTCGGGGGTGCCCCTCTCCCTGCCCTGTAATATGTTCTCTCTGAGGATGTAATACAGAGGATCCCTGGAAGGAGAGATGATGTACCAGTGACTTATGTAGACCAATCACCAAGGTCTACAGCAGTTTGGAGATCTTAGCAGACACCAGCATGGCTAATTGACCATCAGACACCACCTTCATTCTGCACCCCCTCTTTTCCTATCATGATGTAAAATGCCAGGTCTTAGACCCAGCACTGGGGAAAGGATACTCCAAATGACCAAGATTAAGTTTCTGGTGCTCAGCAGAATAGGGGCTCTTGAAATCAATTTCCTGATAGGAAAAAAAAAAAAGCACTTTTCTGAGTCAGTGGTCTGATATTTGTACATATGGGTTTCTTGAAGAGTACTTCAGTGATATCCAGACCCTGGCTCCATTGCTATCAATGTTCTTATTCCCTGGATCATATGATTTTATCTTTTTTCTATAGGCTGTCTACCTCTTCTCATTGGCCCCCAAAACTTTACCTGTCCTTGGATCTGACCATGCCTCACCCTCTCCCTGCTATATTAGATCCTCCTATAATACATACACCCCTTTTATGAAGCTCTATGTAGGAAACTTTATTCACGCAGCACTTAGCATAACATCTGGTAAGCAATGAGCTCTCAATAAATGGTAACTTTTTCCCACAGGAACATACAAAAACACAAGAATATCTGTAGAAGGTTATTGGTCATAATTAAAACTAGATTCAAACTAAGTGTCCATCAAAGGAGAAAAAGTTAAGCAGAGTAATTCAAGTACCCCCATAATATGGAATAAGTGCCTAAGCAAAAACAGCAAGAAAAAACTGTACAAATTATTTCAAAGTCAAGTTAGATTTATCCCTAACTTGCCATGATACAAGTTAGATATCCCAAGTTAGATTTATTTTATGCGCTTATTTAGTTAATGCCATTACCCTCCTCTTCAGGTCAAGTAGATAATTGATTTGATGCTAGCCTTTGAGAGATTCAAGTTTAAAACTCGAAATTCTCCTTATTCTGGGTTCTGACCAATGTCCCCATGATTTAGGAAGACTAGACGTGTATGAGGGTATCCATTGGTTACCACCAATGACCATCACCATCATTATCACCAACATTTGCTGGATGCATACTGTGTGCCAGCTACCATGCAAATACCTGACCTTTGTTGTCTCATTTGGAATCCACAAAACCACCCTGTGAAACAGGAATACTGATAACAACTTTTCCGATTAGGCTCAGGGATTGTGTCAGACAGACCATAACTCTCAAGGATTCTACCTCCTGGTGTTCTACCCTTGAGTAATCCCCCAAGTGTGGGTGGAGCTGTCACTTGCTTCCAGATATGGCAAATGTGACGAGATGCCACTCCTGTGATTACTTCATGTTATGTAAGAGCCTGTTGTAGCAGGCAGGGGTCAGTGACTCTGTCAAAGCAGCCATAATGGAGAAGTTCGTGTGGCAGGAATTGTGAGAAAACTGTAGACCTAAGGGCAGCTGGTAACCACAAAGTACAGTGACTTCAGTCTTATTTTCAGTCACAGGCCTCAAGGAAATGAATTCTGCCAACAACCTGAACATGTTTAGAAGCAGTCTTCTCCCATCAAGCATCCAGATAAAAAACCAACCCGGGTCAATGCCTTTATTGCAGCCTTGTGTGACTCTGAAGGATGAATCCAAGTAAGTCCATCTGGCTAATACCAATAGCTTCCTAACAGCCTGTCCTATTGGAATCCTCTATAATCCATTCCCAACATGAAAGCCGAATCTTTTAAAAAAAACAAATCATGTTCTAAAATTAGACGATGATAGTTGCAAAAGCCCTGTAAATATACTAAAGCCTTCACTTCAAATAGGCGAGTTTTAGAATGTGCAAATTTTATCTCAATAGGGCTGTTAAAAAATTGTCATTCCCTTATACATAAGCCCCTCTACTTCTTTCCTACTCCCATTTCATTAGAATTTGCCAGCTTATTTGTCATACTTGCAAAATCCTACCTGTTCTACCTCTCTTCATTGCCCACATCTGCACTTACCTCTCACAAAACCTGAATCTGATACCTTGCTCCTGCCTTTAGGTCTTGCACCTACACCCACTTCTGTCCATTACACTCTTCTCTGCATTCTGAATGATGCCGCTTCCCACTAAGCCTGTGAACTGTGAACCTCCGCCTCGTATTTCACCACTCACTCCCTTTCTATCAGAGTATTCTATTTCGTCAGCACTTCCCACTCTGGAAATTGTCTTGTGAGAGAATCTTGTGTTTACCTCTGAAAAATGGCACCTGAGCCACATAGCAGATACAAGTGTTGCTTCCTGGAGAGTTTATTCTGCCAAGTCTGTCAGAAAAAACTAGTATCTACCTTAGCATAACTTTGCAAGAAAAAAAGTTTTCAAATCTCATTGCTTTGGAATGATTTTTTATTTTTTCACACACATGGCAAAATTAGCAAATTTCTCTGTGGAAACAGCCGGTTTCCAAAGTTAGAAGCTTAAAGTAATGTTACTATTCCACTATAGGAGATGTAGTATAATGCTAAAGTCTCTAACATTCCAGCTTGGAGGGAGGATGAATCTTCCATCCAAACCACAATTAAATGGCATTTGCAGACTTCAAAGCATTAGGACATTTACAAAAACACCTAGACCATAGGAAGTGTCCTCATCCTGCTTTCCATGATTATATAAAACTTTCAGAAAACCAAGGCAATATCTAAAATATATTTAAGAAGATTCCTCTTCTTAATACCACAGCCTTGGTGATTATCATTCAAGGGTCACAGAGCGCAACGTCAGCCACACATTTGGAACTACTTTGAGTAAATCGAACATGCGATGCCTTAGCTGCTTCCAAGCACGTCCACATCAGCTCTATCATTTGACCTTCCCAACAGCCTATGGGACAGATTGGCATTATTAGTACTTCCTTAAGGAGGAGAAAGCAAAAATTCAAAGAGTTGAAGAAACAAGGTCCCATCGCTAGTAAGGAGAAATTCTAGCCAGGTGTTTTTCTGACAATTATTTGCCCTTCTGAAGGTCTCATTTGGGAAACCATAGCTGTTCTCCTTATAGATTATGTAACAAGAAGTGATCTGTAGTCAAAGGGGCTCCAGAGAATTAAGAACTGGGGATAAGAGGGATTTTTTTTTTATTTATATCTTTTACATTATTGTGTATTATTTTGTATTCCCTGTAGGTTACAAAAAAAGAGGGATTTGTATTTATTCAATCAAAAATTGTTTACATCTTAGTAATCTGTATGTTCCTGAGAAGTCATCAGTTTGGCTGGTAGTATCACAACTTCTGTATCACTTACCTGTGTTCATGGTAGCCCTGTTGACTTATGGAAATATCACAAATACTTAAGCAACTTTTGCTTTTGGCCTTTTTAAGGAACGTGTTCCCACTGTTTATAGTCTTACCAACCATAGGTGCAACTTTTGAGACTTTTCAGAAGTAAATCAATATTTTAATAACTAACCCTTTACTATATCAGGAAATATTTTCACACTAGGATTTAAGAAGTGTTTGCTTCCAAGGAGTTCTTAAAAATTATTAATGTAGGTTTTTAGTTTACATTCTATGTGGAACCTCACTGACATTAAAATTGATATGCCTTTCTAGACCCACAGGATGCCTGATGTTAATTTCTGTTCCAGATCTTATAATACATTGATTTCTCAGAAGTCTTTGGGAAATCTATTATACTAATTGCCAAGGATTTCTCTTTTAAGCTCTATACACTTAGCACTCCCACCAAGACCAATGGCTTCTCCAAAAACTAGGATATCCTTACATAAATATCTAAGCACCTTTTTTTAAAAAAAGATTTATTTATGCATACAAACTGGGGTGTAAGCCAGAGGTTTGGCAGGGGTTGAGAGGATTCATCAGAGAACACCAGGGGAGCAGAACAGGCAGACTGCCTGAAATACACTGCTGAGGGGAGCAGCAGGCGAGGCAGGAGAGGTCTGCGCCATGTGGGAATCTCCCCGGCCGGGTATCAAACTCGTGCTGCAGTGGCTCTGGCTAGCTTCATAGTGCTGCCTTTAACCCGTTGCACCACCAGGGAGGTCCTAAGCACCTAATCTTTAGAGATGTAAGATTTAATGAATTTTGATGAATACTTTAGGGGAAATGGTAACAATTTACTCCCAAAGAGAATGTTAACTTGGGATGAGAAAAACCATCCACAGGTTCATTCACTATTCACATTTTATTATTCTTGGCAACCAACTGGCATTCAAAAGTAATCAGCTTTTTTTTTTTTTTGCATGCGTTCTTTCCCATCCCTATCCCTACATGTTCATCTCTTTCTCCCAAGTCAGCCATTTCACGCTAAACACAGAACATGTTCCAGCTGCTTCCTATAATGACCTGTTTATCTATTCTTTGCCTTTGAAACTGAATGACTCTCATAGGTATCATTACTCCAATAGCTGATTTTTATGAAGGACCTGAGGGGCTACTAGATCTCAAACTGCCCTCTAAATCAAAGATTTAATGATGTTCTCCAGATTTTTAATATATGAAGTACTAATTGTTTGAAAGTGTGGAACATATATATCATAAAAATAACTGGTTTTCAGCAGAATATGCATCTAAATTAAGCCATCTCCTGGCTCTGCTGTGGGGGCCACATACATAGATAATTAGACAGATATATCTGCTCAATAAATCATGAGCTGCAGAAGACAAACTCAAACTCCCATAGTCTATGAAGGTATTAATCACATAAGCACATGGGACCTTAATAAGCTGACAATGACAATGCTTTTCCCAAATTGCCTAATTTAGCATACTGGCTAGTAAACTTTGGCTTGGGCACCACCTAATGGCTGAAAATGCTTTTCAAAATTCCTACTTTCTGATTACTTGTATTTCAGGTTCCTAGTTAGTCTTAAAGTGTTCCCTTTTCTTTGAAAGATTAAGTTCTTTCTATGCCAACAATGGAATAATAAGCCACCTTTTACAGGGGAAAGTGCGAGTGAAATGAATACTCTAAAACATTTTATCCCATCTTTCAAAATTTACATTTAGCCTCAAAGTTAAGAAATGCATTTTAACTGAAGCCTCTTAAAGGCTCTCAAACTCTTCTTCACTGTATATCCTTATAATACTCTGTCACAAGAAAACAGTTGATCTTCCTGAAAATTACAATTGAGTAATTTATCTAATTCATGGCCAATTCTGACTGCATGAATAGTGACACTTTTAAAACCAAACACATTTAAATTTTTTCAAGAAGTCCTTTGCCTGAAGTAACGTTTGTTTTGTGAATCAACAGAGAGGCAAATATTTAGGATCACAGAGCAGAGAACCAACGTTTTTAAAAAAGGTATTTATTATTTACACCACTGACATAGTCCCATAAGAACAATATACACCATATTTATTTGAAAGGATCAGGTTCCTTTCAAATACAGTAACTGTATAAAGCAATACCATCAATGCAGAACTGTGAGTTCATTATGTATCTGTAGGCTTAAGCATTGGAAGTAAGTTTTTTTAATCCTATGGCTAGATATTTTCACTGAAACAGTGTCTGCACTGAGACAAGATGTAGCTGTAACAGAAAAGAACCTTTTTGTTCATGCTTTTTAGGGTTGAATCAGTGATACACCCATTTTTAAATGTATTGCCTTTATGACAATGGTTTAGCAGAAGTGCTTCTACTGAGTCACCCCAAAACAAGCCACACTGGTGTTCCTTAGTTTCACTCTTCAGTCTCGTGGTCTATTTCTCGTACTATGACATAATTGTATCACAGCTGACGTTTTCCAGTTTTACGCAAAAAACACTGACACACACAGACCAAACAGACAGCTCAGAATTCAGAGGTGTAAATAGTGGAATATGAAGAGGAACTGTCTATGACAAAGGAAAAAATTCTTGGTGGTTTTAAAAACAACCAACTAGCCTCATTACAAACTGTTTTTTTCTTTTTGGTTTCAAGGGAAACGTAGTGATTTCAAAATGGATGTGGTCTTACATTTAGTCAGAAAACAACACACTGAGACAGAAACACCAATATAACTTGTTTCCAAAGTCACAAAATGACACTGTTGAGTACACACTTTTGTCCACTTTTTTGTGTGTTTGTGTGTATGGGAGAAAACTCAGTAAACAATGTTGGAGAAAATATTTTTCAAGAGTAACAGTATATTCATAGAGGGGGGGGAAAGATTTTTTTTTCTTTTAGCATATTGCTATGATCTTCAAAAAATATAAAATTAAATTTACAAAATACTGGAAGACCAAGTATAAGCAGTCTGGTGTATGCTTCAGTGTCCAGCACTATCATAATGATTTCTAGCATAAAAGCAAGAGTTCCTGGATCTCAAGTATCTTCAATAACTGCCAGAATAATCTGTATCTACTGTCCTTGCTTCTTTGAGAGATACCTGCAAAAAATAAAATAAAGATGTCTAAGTTGTATCATGCTAAATTCATGGTAACATTCTAACCTTCCTCCCAAAGGAAAGCAGTTTAATAGCAAAAGTTTCTAAGATAAGCAATAGCTGTCAACAATCCCTAACATCTGCTGGTTGCTTATCTGCCAAGCACTGTTCTAGGTATATGTGTTAATTCATTTAGTCCCCAACAACAGTTCTATAAGAGCCTTCTATTAGAACGTATTCCTACTTTACAGGACAGAGTAGTAAAGCAATGTTCCAAGTTCACACTGCTGGAAAAGTGCTCAGATACAAGGCTTTGGGATTGTACTTGAACTGTCTCTCCAAACTGCCTTACTTCCAAACGTGAAAGTGAATATATAAAATTACTACTGTTATTTCTAAATATAACTCAAACTCCATCTAGACTTCCTATTTTTCTTGCATGAAGACAGTGGGACAAATATGCCGAAGGACTCTGATCAGGACAGTGAAGACATAAAGATGTTAATTTATTGAACAAAGAATTTTTTCTTCATGTTATTTAGCAATCTACCACTAAATCAGATTTTTCACCTCTCTCTCACATTTGTGAATTACTATACTCAGTGGCATAGAGATGGAGAAAGAGTTCTTAAAAACAAAGACCAGGGCAAGTTTGGATGGTGCACCCTATAACTAGAAGGCAGCTTGGCCTTTATTATCCCTCTGACTTAGTTACATCACCTACAATTTGGAGAAGGGGACAGAAGTGTCTGCTTTATCTTCCTAACAGGATTATGAGATGCTAATAAGAAGCTGAAAAGCTAAATGTGAAATTTGAAGTCAAAGTATTACTACTACATGAAGTTCCCTTTCTTGCTGTATCAATGGAATCAGATCTTCAAAGCTCTAATCCAAAAGATTACTTGCACTAGTTAATAGTCCTGTTCACTTGTACAGAGATACATCCCTGCCTCAAAATCTCACTTATGTGCCATCTATCTGTAATTTGTGTATACATCTATGTTTAGAAAAAAGATTGCAAAACTGTACACCAAGATTGTATCTTTGAAAGGAAAATCATGAGTAATTCCTTTTCTAGTGGAATACCATTTTCTAATCTTTCTACTACATACACAAGTTGTTTCTAATTGTTAACCCTATTCAGGAAATGTTTTAGTGTATTTTATCCTAACATCATTTTATAAGGAAAGAACAAGGATTATATTCCCACATGGTTCCCACATGGTTCATGAAAGAGTGACCTATCTAAGGTCGCAAAATAAGTTACAGGTAGTGTCACAAACATGTACCCGTTTCTCAAGTCCTTTCTAGCAGAAGGATTAAAGAGTTTCAGAGACGTGGGTTTATGAGTGAGTTAGAGGTTGAGACAAAAGGGCGAAATACTTTTGGAGATGTCCCTGAACTACAACACATTTTTAGAATTCATTCATGTAAGTAAAAATTAAGAGTTATGGATATATGGAGTCACCAGATATTTCTTCCATGCATTAGTATAAAGAGGAAATGAACAAGCAGTTAGCACTTACCTCTCCCAATACTTGTGATTTAAATCCAAAAAATCATCTAATTTTGCTATTTCCTTGAGGTACTGAGTCAGTTTTAAGAGTTCTTTGTCTTTATCTCGATTTAGGTGCGCTTTCATAAAAGGTCTTATCTATTAGGAAACAAACAGAATTTAACATTTAACACTGCAATAAAGAAACTCAGAAAAATCTACAATACTGTACCATTTACACTAGAGTTGGTGAGCTTAAAACATTACCAAGTACATGATCTCAGTTTAACAGGCTGTCATGGTGTAATGTTTTAGTACAAGTAAGAGCTTTCCCACTGATTACCTGAGGTATAGTCCAGTCTGATCCTCACAACACCAGCTTTCTCACTGAACGACGCTTCCTAAGTATTTTTTACTAATTAATTTCATTCACATCAATTCATTCATGAAAAGATAACTAAATACAAGTTTTGTCTAACGGGAGTAAGATAAATTTGAACACTGATGATTTTCATTTCCAAATTTTTCTGAGATTTTTATATAGCCGAGATCTTTCTACATTTATATAACCTGTTTTCTCCTACATGTTATTTGTAATATTCCCATAAAAAATATATTTAACTCTAGGCTTCCCTGGTGGCAAAATGGGTTAAGCGCAGTGCTGTGGAGCTACTGGCAGTTACGGCGCCAGTTCGATGGCTGGCTGGGGAGATTCCCACATGGCGAGGCCGACCTCTCCTGCCTTGCCCGCTGCTCCCCTCAGCAGTGTATTTTGGTCTATCTGCCTGTTCTGCTCCCCACTCTGTCTCCAGTGTACCCTCTCACAGCCCCACATCTCTGGCCTACACCCTAGCTTGTATGCATAAATAAATAGATCTTTAATATATATATTTAATTCTACAAGTTTTTCCATAAAAAGAATAATATATTTTCTAAATTTTTTAAGTTAACTTATTTTAAGATAAAAAGCATTCACTTTACATGAAAGGATAGTAGACAAAGTGGAAAATTGCAATTAGAAAACATCAGTTTAAATATCTCTACACAACTCAAAACAGCCTTTCAAAATGTCCCTAATCAATTTTAGATGAAATGTCTGGAATGTGTTTCAAAATACTACAGGGAAATATAAAGCAAACTTAATCATCAGTCAATTAATAAGTTGTTTAAACCAGATGATGCAGACATAAGGGTTCATTATGCAATTCTGTGTAATTCTCTTTAGATATGGATTTTTCCATTATAAAACATTTCTAAAAAACCATACAAACACCTGTAAAACACATATGTAAGAAGAGACAAAATCATACTTAGTAAAGTACTAATATGTGACTTGGAGAAAATGAAAACTTGTAGTTATTAATTTTACATAGTAACAATGAAAAATGGATGACATTTAATCATCACCTACTGAGAACAGTGAGTCCAAAGGAATTCAGGCCATATCTATGAAGAGCAAGAGGGGGGTTAATTATTTTTCAAAAACACTTTCTTCTGTCATTGAGAAATATACCTCCAGCTTGAAATAGAAGAGATATTTTCCAGATGTTCTGCTCACATCAGAACAGGTTGGTGTCAGGAACATCCACACTGTGGGTCAGCTGGGCTCCCACGCAGGGTAAGGACACTGGTAAAAGCTGTGAGAGGGAGTCTGCACTGACACAGCACCTGTGGGGCCTCCCACTGCCACACAGGTGGTGCCGGAGGTGCTGTTTAACAGCTATTATTAAGTAACAGAACTATAAAATAACAAAACTAAAATACTCCACATATTAAGTAACAGAACTATAAAATAACAAAACTAAAATACTCCACTGATTCTGGATCTAAAAGTTAAAACATACTAAGTGGGAACAAATCTGTTATTCCAGGACAGTCCTGCTTATTCTGCCAGTCAAAAAAGGACGTTAGCGCTCACAGGCAGGCGAGCATCATAAATGGGACATGACTACAGTCTCATGTCAAAGAAACAATTTTAGCAACTTATAATTGTTTAAATTATCTGCAATCTCTTACAACATTTCTGTGTACAGATAATAAAAATGAGGTTTACTTTTTAAAAAAGATTTATTTTTATTTATTTATGCATACAAGCACTGGGGTGTAGGCCAGACCTGTGGAGGATGGGAAGATTCACCAGAGAGAGAATGGGGAGCAGAATCTTCCCATTCAGGCAGATCTAACTGAAATACACTGCTGAGGGGAGCAGCCAGAGAGACAGGAGAGGTCTGCTGTGCCATGTGGAGTCAGCTCCCTAGTCAGGGATTGAACTCATGCCACAGTGGCTGGTGATAGCGTGATAGTGCTGAGACTCTAACCCCTGTGCCACCAGGGAGGCCCCTAAAAATGAGGTTTTCACAGTATGAAGTGACTTATCCATGACCCAAGTCAAGTTTAGTTTTGGTATTATTAGCCTAATTCACAAAGACTTTCATATTATATCTCACATCTTAAGATTAGCAAGTTTACATTAGAAGTTAACTATTAAAAATAAGCAGGCTTATTTTAAAATCTCTGGGAAATCTTTTTTTGAGTTTTCTACCAAGAGCATTCTGAAAGCCCAATGATAAGACACAATATTTAAGAACATTTCTCAACTTCAAAACTGCTTCTACATCAGTGTGGGCACATAATTAATGACTTCCTTTTTAAAAGAGGTTTTCAAAAGAAGACATATGAAGGAGATTACCTTGAATGCTTAAAAATACCTCTCCTGAATTAGATTTGGGGGGAATGGGGACAAATATATTTTTAGGAATCCCTTCCATGATTCTACAAATTGTACTACAAATCATGAGTATACAAGTTAAAAAAAAAAATCCTGCTCTAAAGTAACATGAAGAACTAGAAATTTATAATATTGCCTCTCTGCATGCTGGGAAAACATGACACTAACGAGAACATGTTTTCTAGAAAAAATCCTTTTCGAAAATCATTCAATACATATCATGATCTCACCCCTTTGCCAGGACAGGAAACAATCATTAGTTTCATAGAGAAGCGAGTTTAAATCAACTGACTCTTTCCTCGGACTGAAGAACACTTTATATCTTATGACTGGCAAACTAATACAAAAAGAACATTTCTCCCAAAGCCACAAACAGAAACAATTTTAATAGTCAACATAACCACCCATTGATCCCCAGTTCTCAGTAAGCAACTCTTACATTTGTGTCCATTCACTACCTAGAGATTGGCAGTTTGTCCCTAAATTATTCCCACTGTCCACTAAAGACCACACCAATAGTCTGGAAGGAAAGCTTCAAAAATAACGTCCTTCCAAGTTTTTCTTTCTTATCTTTTCAAGTTACCAAGAACCCAGCTGTTGGAAATGGTCAGGGCAGAATACCTCAGCATCAGCATTTCCCCTTCAGGTGAAGACTCCATTAGCATTAGTGATGTGATACTGTGCTACCTTTCCATTTTCACATTGTCCCAACACATACACAATCACCGGCACCTGAAATTTTGTTTCAAGTTTCTCTCTTACCTATTTTCCACTCTTACTGGGATTAAATGTCACTAGCATACCCATGAAGATTGCAGGTGACTTCATGCTAGGATCATCATTGGCTCAGAAACCAAGTCACTTTGATTCTAACACATATTCTGTCGTTAACCACTTTCTTACATGTTTTGGGGCAAGTCATGAACTTTCTAGCCCTCAGAATTGTTTCTATAAAATTATGAGAGGAGAACAGGTGACTGAGGTTTCTTCTAGCTGTGACATTTTATAATTCTAAGATCTCCACCTATCCTGTATGAATTTTCAAAAATTAGTTTTAGTTTAAAAAGAAAAAAAGTGTCTTGCTACTGGTTCTCCAGCTAATGAAAATATTAGAATCATGATTTGTATCCTTAGTATGTCTCTGATGCTTTCACTTTTGATATTAAAAGGCAGTGTCAGCAAGCCCATGTTATTCCACAGAGCTGATTAAAAATAAAACCTCTGGAAGAGCTGGCTAAGCAAGGAGGTTATCAATGCAAAACAGAGAACGTTCAATTTCATATAATTTTTCTAAACACTTAACCTTTTCTTGCCAGTGACAAGAATACAGTGCTTCCAGAAATTTATGAAATTCCACAAGTAAAATTATGTCTTACCTTTAGTCCATTCTGTGGGTTCATTAGAAAATTTCTTCCTATGTCATCAAACATAATGGTATTTTTTTTGCTGTAAAACTCCGAAAACTTTCCCCAGATAACACCAAGAGGCTTTACCTTAGAATGAAAGTTTAGATTTAACTCATATTTTATCAATAGTCATACTTTCTTAAAAGCAAAGCTACTGCGAAATACCCTGCAGAACTATGCCAGGGTGTTCCTCTGCTCCCGTGAGGAACAATGTAACTCGCAATGTTAACACTGTGATCCGCTCACGTATTAGTACGTGTTTTTGTCACCAGTATCAGGTATTAATACGTGTTCATCTAGTCTCCGGTTTTTCATGCCACGGTAGATTTATTTGGAACTATTAGGAGCTATTTCTTTGATCGTACTCAGTCTAGAGACTTTACACATTGTTTTGGTGAAAGTGTAAGGTGTTTTATGAGAGATATTACAGTTTTTCTAATATCCAGTGGTTCAGGAGTTGTGTGTGTTTTATTGAATGCTTATACCACTCATGCAGTGGCACAGAAAATGGCCGGCCCCAAGGGCTGGTAAATTTAAAGGGCACCGGCACACAAAGTGTTAACTGAGGTCCATGTCTAACCAAACTAAACCCTTAGTCTTTACACATTTTCACATGGAAATCAAGAATCTAAAGTAGTCACCAGGTATGCGCTGACAGTCACATGACTTCCTGGGCTGCCACATTCTCCTCACAGCTTTGAGGGGCTTATGGATTCTGTTTTTAAAACTACACAATCTTAGTGACAATGTGTCCAGCTCTTTTAGTACAGAATTTAAATACGTTGTAGAGGAAAAACTAATTTTTGTCTTTAATTCAGTGACAGGTTTCTAGGTCATTTTTCTGTTTAACTTAAAAAGCACAATGATTTGTAAATTCTCGCTTTTATTTGAGTTACTAAAATGACCTTCAGAAAGATAATTCCATAAGTATTCAGATCTGTGGACACTTTCATAAAATCTGTAACATCATGCAAAAAACAACAGTGATAGCCTATAGGAAAGAGAATAAGGGCCTGGAAGGCCTGAATGGGAGGAAAATTTTTCATTATATACTTTATTTTTATTTTGAATCATGTAAATGTATTTTACATATTCAGAAAAATCTTTCTTTTTTTTTTTTTAAGATTTATTTATTTATACATACAAGCTGGGGTACAGGCCAGAGGTGTGGGGCGGCGAGAGGGTTCACCAGAGACAGAGTGGGGAGCAGAACAGGCAGATCAGAAATACACTGCTGAGGGGAGCAGCGGGTGAGGCAGAAGAGGTCTGCCGCACCATGTGGGAATCTCCCTGGCTGGGCGTCGAACTCGCTGCCAACAGCTCCACAGCGCAGTGCTCAACCGCTGCGCCACCAGGGAGGCCCCATATTCAGAAAAATCTTTCAAATAAATTAATTTTTAGAAGAAAAAGTATGTTATTTAAGGTAGGAGTCTCATTAATCTGAATATGAAAGTATATGGTAATAATAATTACATGAGATTGAACTGTAGTAAGTGGTGACAAAGGCTATCATTATAAATTGTTCTTTTCTTTATTATAATAGGAAGAAGGCCTTTTTTTCCTTGTTAGTGTTCTAGCTATAGCAAATAAAATCACTGATATATTTTAATTTTATTATTTAAAGTAAAATTCTATGTGCCTAAATTTGTTTTCACTATTTATTCACTACTAAACAAAGTCCCCAAATACTTAAAGACAAATATATAGGAACTGACAATAAAACAAATTCTTTTTCTTCGAACAAAAGCATCAAGAAATATGACAATGTTTTAAGACGCCCGCCCCCCCCACTAGAAATCCTACAGCTTCTTAGAAGTGGGGTCATTCTGATCGAAGAAATCCTGTATTATGAAAAAATAAAAAAGGATGTTTAAAAACAAACAAAAGTGGAGCCATTTTGCTGTTATTTATTAGAGAATAATGCTGACTGTAGGAAAAATCTGAAAACACAGAAAAGCAGAGAGGAAAAATTTAAATTACCTCTAACTCAGCCAGTACCAATATAAAACTAGATATTCTGATGTTTAACCTCCAGTCTCTTATAAATGGCAACAGCCTCAGAGAGCTCACAGATTTCTTGTTAAGGGGAACCCTGAACCTAGTGGTTAAGACCTTTTCTAACAGTTTGCAAATACTGATCTCTAAAATACCTCACTTTATTAATATATCACGAAAAAATTTTAAACCACTAACTATTCTAATCTATTAAATAATTAACTGCATTTCATTATATAAAGAAAAAGATTTACATCTACTTCTCTATTGCTGGATATTGAAGACTTATTTTTACTCCTCTCATTTACATTTCCCAAACTGTATAGTGCTTACCATTTTAAAAATGAACTACTTTAGTAGGTAGTAAATTATATTTTCCCGATTAATACACAGTATTTCCTTTATTGAACAAATGCTTGTGCACTTAAATGATTCTATGATTTCCATACTCTCTCTCCAAACTCTCCAAGTATACTAGTTTCTCCCCAATTTAGTGCTTCCAAATAGCATGGACCATGTCTCTTTATCTCTTCATTCCCAACAATGCTTAGCACAGCACCATGCAGACAGAACTCACTAATAAGGCAAGTGAACAAAGTGAAAGACCTTAATCTTTAGCCCAACCCCTTTCTCTGAGGACTCTTACTGCTCTTCTTTAGGACTCTGCATATACTGACCCAAAGTACACACACCATGATGTATCTGTCTTGATTTATCAGTTTCATGCAGGATAGAGTGACTATGCTTTGGTTTGTTTCTAGTCTCTTCCTTAGTAACATTCAGTAAACTACTCTGCCATTAGGAACTGTGCTGCCATCATCATGGGACAATCTTCCATGATCTTCCTGGACAGTTCTGTTCAAGATCCTCAATCTTCGGATTAAACTTAGAATCTATTGTCCTTAAAACATGACTCCCTCTATCAAAATTCAATTGATATTTTACTATCTGCTTAGCTCTACTTCTAAATTCTACTTCTAAATTCTATCAATGAAAATACAAAAATCACAAAACAAAAAGAACAAGTCTTTATATAGAAGCGAAATGACTTCTTACATCTATCAATCCTCTCCTCGGAGTATGCACTGTTATCATAGCAGCACTGTCCAACATGAAGGTAATCTTATAATTTGCATTTGTGCTCACTCCCAGCTCCTATAAATAAATATTCATGTTATTCAATGTTAAAATATAACATTGTAAAAAATTCCAGGCTTTTTGAATATTCCAACTACAATTTCCCAAAATGCCAATTTTCTACCCCATTGGCCACCACATACTGCTCAATAAATAGGAAGTACTTTAATTTCACTTAGCTCAGTTAATAAATGGGAGTCCAAAGAAAATAAACCAGAAATAGATTACTTCTCAATTTGCTACTTTAAAAAATCATCACTCCTTTAAGTATTATACACCAGAGCAAAAGGAAGAAAAGGAAGCACTATTATAAAACGGGAGGGAAAAGAAGGGGGAGTTTTTTTTGAAAAAGACATGGATATCAATATGAACCAGAATTAAACAGACTATAAACATCTGCTCCTGATAATGGTGTTTGATTATCTATTGAATGCCCTCCAATAAGAAAAGAAATTAATTTAGTTCTGAACTTCTAAAAAGACAAATACAGTTTCAAAACATTCTTAAATGGATTGTTTTCTAGCACTTACTTTCATTTTAGCTTCAATCCACTTCATATTTGTTGCAGCTAAAACATGAGGAATGATAATACAATATACATGAAAAACTTGAATTTCACTTTAAAAATCTCTGCATAAATAAATTACTTAGGTTTTCTAAGCAAGACCAAAAGTTCACACGCATCACCAATAATAATCCCTGGCATATGTATAGTATTTTTAAGTCATTTATGAACTCATTTTAGTGTGTCTTCAAGACAAATTTTAACAACTTTCATCTAAAAAATGCAGGTAACCAATGGTCTAAAGAACTTGCAGCCTAGGAAATGTATTTAAAAAGCCCTAAATTCCCTTGAAAAACAGGCCTGACACTGTTCTATACCAGTTCCAAACTTAAATTTAGGGTGCCTGGGTCTTCATTTTCTCCTATGTTCTGACTGCAAGATAATACAGATATATATGTCAATCTAAGCAGATTCATAACATGTAGCAAAAATTAAAATTGAAGAATAGCTAGGTAATGAAAATTAGCATTTTACCAGGCTCAGCAAACTTAATGTTCACCAAATCTTAAGAGCTTTTAGTAAGATCGAAGACAATTAAATCCACAGACTGTATCTAAGTTACCTATCTGCTCATTGTCAGACACCGATCACTGATCTTAACATTCAATCCTCAGTTTTATATATTCTGCTGGCCCTAGGTTACTAGATTAAATTATAACGGTATTATCAAAATGTTCAAAAAGGGAAAAAGGAGTTCAGTCATTTATTTAAAGTGTGTCTGTTTTATAGCAAAAGAGGTTCCTGCATTCTCAATATGTAAGTCTTTAGTATAAGCACAAGAAGCATAAGAACTATCAGACATGCACAACTGGCCAGATAAATTAAAATTAAAGAGACAGATGTATCTGCAATAATAGTCATGAGATAGGGAAAAACACTTTTTTTATATTCAGTGTCTATTTTGGATCTTTAACTCCTAGATAAAAAACAGATTCACAGTCAATAAAAAAAAAAGGGTTTCTAATTATTAAAAAGCTATTATATACTGACCTGTTCAATGTCACACATGATACAGGAAGAATTAAAACCCTAGTCTAGGGCCTCCCTGGTGGCCCCGGGGTTAAAATCAGCGATATCAAGCTATTGCCAGCCACTGAGGCATGACTTTTATCCCTGGCCAGGGAGCTGACCCACATGGCACAGCAGACCTCTGCTGTCTCGCCTGCTGCTCCCCTCAGCAGTGTATTTCAGTAGATACGCCTGTGATGCTCCCCATTCTGTCTCGGGTGAATCCTCTCACCCCATGCACCTCTGGCCTACATCCCAGTTCTTGTATGTATAAATAAAAACAAATCTTTAAAAGAAAAAAACTCTAGTCTATTTTATTGCAAAATGAAATGCCCTCTTTTTTAAAAAAAAATATTTATTTATTTATGCATACAAGAACTGGGGTGTAGGCCAGAGGTGTGGGGTTGTGAAAGATTCACCAGCGACAGAGTGGGGAACAGAACAGGTGTGTCTACTGAAATACACTGCTGAGGGGAGCAGAGGGCAAGGCAGGAGAAGTCTGCTGCACCATGTGGGAAGCTCCCTGGCCAGGGATCAAACTCTTGCTGCAGTGGCTGCAGATTGCTTCATAGTGCTGAGACTTAACCCCTTGTGCACCAGAGAGGCCCAAAATGCCCTTGTTTAAGCCACTATCACAAAATTCCCTAATTTACAAAAAGTAAATGATTTTAAATGTCTGACTATAAAAAGTTCTCTAAATTCTAAGTCTACATTAATAAAATTTAAAGGGAATTTTTTTTCTCAAACGTCATCTCAGATTGCTAGAGTTGTTGAACAAAAATTAGTGTCTCAGGAAGCTTTCTTCCCTGGAACTTACAAACTAGAAAATTATGTATTTTATCTAATGGCTGTGAACTCATTTTTTTTTTAAGATTTATTTTTACTTATTTATACATACAAGAACTGGGGTGCAGGTCAGAGGTGTGGGGGTGATGAGAGGATTCACCAGAGACAGAGTGGGGAGCAGAAAAGGCGGATCTACTGAAATATACTGCAGCAGGCAAGACAGGAGAGGTCTGCTGTGCCATATGGGTTAGCTCCCTGGCCAGGGATAAAACTCATGCTGCAGTGGCTGGCGATAGCTTGATAGAGCTGAGACTTTAACCCCTGTGCCACTAGGGAGGCCCTGTGAACTCATATTGACAGTGACTAGCAGTGATTCTCTGATTTTAAGGAAAAGTACTGAGAAAATTTATAGACTGTTACAGCAACTACATGGTTTCGCATTAAAATCCTAGTTCAACTAATGTAGCATCTGTAACTAATGCAATTTTATTTAAAAATCAATCAGGATAGCTCTTTCCTGCTTATGAGTTTCTCAGAAGCAACTTCAAAATGTTTGTGAAGAGAATATACATAAATCAGCACCGTGCTTCCCTTTTTGAGAGCTTTTCTACAAAATGAAAAGGCTTGCTACTCAACAGCGTGCTCAATGACAGATGTACATTTTGGCAAAAACTCATTATCTTACCACAGACTTAGGTTCTTGGAAAGGCCCACTGACCACAAGTTGAGTGACAGTGCTTCAGTCCACGTATTAATTTTTCTTAAAATTCTTTATTTCTGAAGAACTATTTATCATGGTGACACTTATTTTTATCCAGTATTTGGAAACCAGTGTTACAAAGAAAGGAGAGCAACAACATCCAAAAGCTGAAGGATTCTAAATAAAGATCAGTAAGAGAGACTCCCAATCAAGGCGGGGCTCATGACACCATGATCTACTCTTACTACATGGAACCATTTCAACGGTACTTGATAAATATGTGTATAAATTTATATTGTGACCCAAGGAAGTCAAACATGCTTCACCAGAAATTTCCTAAAACAACTGAAAACTTACAGTATTTAAACACAGGTCATTTTAAGCCACATTTTCTACAGTATGATATGTAAAGAACAACCTTATTTCTATAGAAATGTGAACAAAAACATAGCTTACACCAAATAACAATGTCATAATCCTCATAGGCAGAAGTCAGGAATTCATGAAGATAGGGCCGCATTAACTCTACCCCAGTCTCCGCACAAGACCTATGATCTACAAGAAAATCAGTCACAGATGATAATCAGCTTATTATCTCAATTAAGGACCTAGTATCAATGAAACTTATAAGATGCCACACAAACACAAATGAATTCAGTCTGAGTAACATTTGCTGACAGAGATGTTTTCAAAGCACAAAATTTAACATCCTTGTGATCAACTTAATTGATCAATTTTGCTTAGTTTTCAAAGAATAGCCAGAATTCAGGCTTATAGAGTAAACTGTAATTTATTTTCTTATCTCATCTCTAAACATAGATTTTTATGATTATGAAAAACAAAATAGGGTCAGTTATAGTAACTTTTAGCCATTCTTCCAGATATGATCACATTTCACCAAAACAAAGGTCCAATTAGTAACTAAATTTTAAAATAAGTATACATTAACCTATCACAAGTATTTAAAGCTTAGGATTAGAGGTAAATAAATTCATTCTAATAAATAGCACTTGGTAACCTAGTAAAAGCACTTAGTGAGTTCTTGACATCAGGTGAAATAAAAAAATTTTTTGTTAATATGAGAAATTTTAAATTCAAGAATCAGCCCTCAACATTATGAAAACAGAAAACCTGGGGTAAAATATCAAAAACCATTTTTAAATAATCCTCATTAAAAAATGTAAATATCAATCAATAGAGAATGACTTGGTTGAAATGTGATATATAATAAACTAGAATAGCTTGTAAGAAAACACATATATTTAACTATAATAATATTTAATGACAGAATGTCCAATGTATCATTAGGTAAAAGCAAAAGGATACATATAAACATACCCTGGGAAACACACATTAAATGGGAAGAGTCATCATCTCAGATCTCAGGAGGACAGATCACTTCTTATTTTGTTTATCTATTTTCTACAATGAAGAATTTACTTTTGTAATAAGAAAAGTTTTCAAATAATTCATGAGAGCCCTGAGTTGCAAGGAAAGAATAAGTAAACAAAAGTGGAAAAAATGTTGCAGGTACAGAGATGAAGTGCAATTTTAGCTGACTTACCAAATAACGTATAATCAACATCTAGAACCAAGAGCTTTTTCCCTTCCCTGGGAGGATTCAAAATTTCCACTTTATACTCTTTTACTCTGCGAGAAATTTTCAATAGGTTTTCTTCCCTAATAGAAAAATAAAATCATGAAACATTCACTTTTTCTCACGTTACAACCGTTGTCATGAAACTGTAAAAAGCACTTACCTGTTTTCTACTTCAACCACTTCATCTTCAATATCAAAGTCGTTGACAACATCATCATTGTCAGGGGGTGGACCTAAGACATCTTCCTAATAAGATGAAAAACAGTTTTGTTTTACTGGTTTACCTTTAACCTGGCAAACACATACGTGACGTAAACATTGAATGAGAGGTACAACTTGAGTTCAAGAGTCTTTCAAGCACACTCGGTGGGAAAAGTCCCATATCTAATAATTCTTTATACTGGATGACTGTTAAATCTGACGATTTGCACTACTGCTCTACTTACAGCTAACTATATACTAACAAGTTCCCCAGGATTTGTTTTCTGTTGAGTTAATGCCACATTCACTGGGCAGCTTTTAATTTCACTGACAGCTAATGTGACAACTATACCATAATAAAAAACTATGATACAACAGTGAAAGAGAAATCATATCTTCAAAGGGACAAATGGTAACAAAAGTAAACATTTACCAAGCTCTCCTCACGAGTTCCCATCATCATGATTTTAGTATTTGGTTTCAGTTTGAGAGCTCCAAGCTTAACATCATTTTCTGCTGGTTTGCCTACAATACAAGCAAATGACTGTTTTCTCACTAAAGTTCAGGTGCTGTTTCACTATCCCATTATACAAAGCCCTAACACGAAAAGGTTGGGTACAGATTCCACAGCAGTTTTGTTTTTTCCCTTAAATTAATAAATTGTTACTGCTGAATTAGTTATATCTAATTGCACTAAAAAGTAACAACTAACACAATGTTTGTTGTTTCCCCCAATTCCATTTTAGAAGAAAATCTTTACTCAACTAACTAAACAAAGTAAAATTATGTTTTATTTTGTTATTCAAGATGAAGATAGCTATTTTCTGGAAAGACTTGAAAATAAAGTGCCTAAAAGAAAACTGAAGATTTGCTGCTACTTAAAACTCACCCTTCAATGATACAGCAAACACAAACACCATGAAAATAATTTTTTAAGTAGATTCATACAAGCATTGCCCATCACTTTTAAATCATTACTTGCAAAAGAGAAGGTAATTGAGGGAGAGTTGTAGTGAAAGGTTGTGTCAGAAGGCATATGTCAGAAAATAAATGCCACTATTTTACCTGGGACTTCTATGCAAAAGGTTTAAAGCAAACACCAAACTGTCAGAAAAATCAAAAGTAATCTTAATAGTGGTAGTATTTTTAACCAGATATTAAATTCTTACTTTCACCATAAAGCAATTTTAGGAATTCCCTATCAAAGAACTCTCCACGGGGAAAGACTTACTAAAGATAACAACAGAAAATACCAAGTATAAAAATTCATAAATGCCAAAAATTTGAAGTGGGGAGAGATTCACCTTTCACTTTGAGTCCAAGTAACTTCTGGCGTTCTGGTAACACTCCTGTAAGAGTCTTGAGAAACTGTTTGAGATCCAGCACGGTGTCATCTTCTGAAAGCGTGGTCACTGAGTATTCCTGTCCACCCCACTTTACGATGATAGGCAGAGCCATCCTTGAAACATATAAGGCAGCTTTCCTTCAGGGAAAAGTATCTAGAGAGGAAGGCATACACAAACAAATAAGTTAAAATAAACCAACTTGTAACTTTTATAAATTGCATAGCCTGACTCCCATTACAACTTGATGGGAGAGAAGCAAGATTTTCTGCTTATGGAAATGTTATCAGAATACCACCATATTAGAACTGAAAGTGAAAATTCCTCTACCCTCCTAACTTTTGGCTTAAAGTTACTACTTCTTAACACTCTAGCAGATTCAACTGCAAAGTCGCTATAATGAGTTACCTATTTGAATCTCTGGGTTGGTCTCATTGGATTTATGCTATAGTTAAGATCCTCCATAGTGGGCCATTCATAGTCATTAACATTGGAGAAGTACACTGAATCCCGAAGAGCAATAACTACAGAGCCAGACTGTCTGCTTAGACCCCAGCATTCCAAACTTATAGCATTTTATCTATATTTCAATACTGGGTTCCTACTGGCTAGGTTTCCACATCTTTAAAATAGGGATGATAATACTTCAACTTATTAGGGATCTTATGAGGATTCAATTTACTAATATTTCTAAGTCACATGTTCCTGGCACATAGTAAGCACTAAGTAAGAAATGGTTAATAACATTTTTTTAAAACTGATATCTCGATATGTGGCACCAGGCTAAATAAATGATAAACAACCATTACTTGTTTCCTATTTAATAAATTGGACTGTTTTATGCAGATAATCTTGTTTAACACGGTTGTAATAAGACTTGTCCCTCTGTTCCAAGTGGAAACGGGAGCTCAGAGAGGTTATGTAACCTGTTGTGGCACACAGCTGGTAAGGGAGCAGGTCGTCTGACTAAATCTCCTTTCCTACCCTACACAACTGTCTCCTGAAATGGGCCAACAGAGGAGTTACAACACCAAGGATCAGGCACAGAGATAGGCAAGATTATAGAGCACCTGCTACTCTCAACAGTAGTAGCATGGAGAGCTCTTCGCCCAAAAAGGTTTTTCCTGTGCTCACAGCCCATCCCCCCACAGGTCAGAGATCTGGATTTTCTAATTTTTAAGTATTGCTATTTCCAAAAGCTGTGATTTAGCAGATAAAGCATTTGAATGCACTCTTCATGAATTAAGATCAAATGCAAGAGAACAGGTAACATAAAAAAGCGAGAAACGGTAACATTAGAAGCAATGTGCAAAAATAATTTGGAAACGTAGTGTCTTCAACATGTTCAATAATAGAAGAGAACGCCATAAGTTTACCTATATTTATCTTTTCTGTTTACAACCTGTCCTACTAAACATTTAAAGCAAGCATGTTAATTTAGGGCAATGTATTCCCTTTAAGAGAGAACCTGCTCTAACAACTGTTACAATCTTCAATAAAAAGCCAAATGGACCTTTAAGTCAAATTGAAACACAGTTTCAATATTATTTTTCTTTAAGAGGTGACAATAAGATTAAAGTTTGCATGAGCTAGAATTGCAATCAGTGCTAATAACAATATATGCTGTGATGGGTAAAACAGATTTGGAGTAAGATCAGCTGACCTCCAAGTGACCTTGGACAAGTTATTTCCCCCTAGTTTAGTGTTCTCAAAGTGTGGTCCCTAGATCAATCAACAGCACTAGGGCTGGGGAGCAGGGGCCCAGCAATCTAACCCTTGTCTCCCTTCCTCCACTCCCAGCCAATCTCCCAGGCATGCTCAAGTTTGAGAGTCATTGTACCAGGCTCTTTAATTGTCCCAGTCTGTGCCAGATGGCATGGATTCTATGTGCTTAGTAAAGCAGTATACAAACATTAGGCATTGCCTAGGCCACAAGTAGGAATTCTAATTTGGCAACTGTTCTAAAGGACTGAGCATAACAAAACAAACACCATAATTTTTCTTCAAAGTCCTTAAAACTGTTTTTAGAAGTTACCAAGCCTCATTTCTTTCATATTCAGCGGAGCAGCACAATACAAATGCATGAACAGTTTTAGGTTTTCACAAGTAACTTTCTTTCTCACACAATCTAATATTTTCTATCTTCCAGACCCTATCAGATTTATAAACTGAAAAATGATTTGGAAAGGGGTTAGCTGAAGAGCACACAAACAGGACCCTCGTAAAACTGGCATGAATAAAACAGGCATGTCCTGACTCCAAGCTAAATCTGAGATAAGCTGACAGCAGTAAACAACTCCAGCAGACCCCTACCCCTGCAGTAACTCCAGCAGAACCTCCTCGGGCAGGAGAGACCCCTGACACCAATGAACATGCCTAAAATTCCAACAGTAGCCTGACCCTATAAAAACCCGCGCTCACAATTTCTGGCGCGATGCTGTGCTGGTGCCGAGATTCGCCTCTCACAGACTAATAAAAGTCTGCTTCGATCTGATACTTTTGGCCTCTTTCTTTCCTAACAACAGCAACCAAATCCACAGTAATAAGTACAAAGCATGTTAATGGTAAACCTTGAGTCAAAAATAGTTGTTGGATTGCTTCTGCCAAATATACTGTGTTAATGGCCTAGTCAATTCCCTAACTCCTAACTCCTGAAAAGGCCAGTGATATTTACTTGACAAGCAAAGTGTTAAGATGTGAAAGTGATAATCCTTGACACTACTTTGTAAAGTGCAAAGAACAGCACTAAATGTGGTGATGCTGGTGGCGATGAAGTTATGCTGGATCATTTCATTGAATTAGCTCCTCCAGTCTTCACGAGCCTAAACTAACAACTGCTGTCTTCCTTCTACAGATTAAAAAACAGCGAGAAGTGAAACGACCCGTGCAAGACCACACACAACTGAAAAGCAGCAAAGGGGACACTTGAAAGTCAAAGCTGCAGAAGTTAAGCATCTTGGGGACTGAAGGAAGGGGGTTAACACGTCACTGCGCTTAGCAAAAGGTCTCAGCGAAGGACTTCACCGCTCCCCGAAGGCACGCCCGCAGGACTCGCGGGGGCCGGGGATGGGAAAGGGGACCTCTTCAAAACGCGAGAGGGCAGGGGTGCTCTCAACAGGGAGGATAGGTAAGGGGAAAGACGGACAAACCCCAGAAGAGAGAGAAAGGAAGTTCGGGGATGCGAAACCCACTTGGACGTAGAGAGCCCCCGACACAGGCAAGAAGAGCCGACCGGAGGGCGGTGGCCGCGGCGACCCGCAGGCCGGGGCCGGAGATCTGGACGTCGGGACGGACGCCGTCCCAGCCCGCCGCGCTGGCCGCAGAGGAGGCCACGCCAAGGGGAGAGATGAGTTGTGGTCCCTCGGCCCAACGGCGCCTCCGCGGCTAGCGCGCCGGGAGCCGCAGGTCCCTCACCTGGAGCGCGGCGGAACCAGCGGCAGCGGACGCAGAAACCGGCCGCAGCGGAACACAAGCGACCGGAAGTGGAAGGTGGGGACCGGAACAGGCAGCGGAACCGGAAGTTAGCCTTTAAGAGAGAAATGCGTCGGAGACCTGGCTGCTGCTCTTTGTGTCCCTAGTCGCGGGAATAGTCCCCGATATCCGTTTCCTGGGAGTTCCTCGCCGCGATGAGGGAGTCGGGCTTTTCCGCTGTGCAGACGCCCGCGGACCCCGGGGACAAGGCCTAAATGGCCATGTGTGCGCATGCGCCCTTCTGTAGGCACTGCGTGCCCTCGGGGCTTTGGGTATGACGTCTGCTGTATTGTTTCTCTGAAGTCGGAGCGGGCCACAGCAAGTCTCTGGCTTTCCTGGAGGGCTGTGATCATCCCGCTGGTGTGCCAGGAATCGTGTGAGACGTGACAGGTGACCTTTAAGACTGAAGATTTGAGGCCCCTTCTGCACCAGAGACCACCAACGCTAGTAATTACAGGAGTTTAGGATGCGATCCTTTTTAATCCAAGGGGAAACAGAGGATCC
This sequence comes from Scalopus aquaticus, assembly GCA_004024925.1. Classification (NCBI taxonomy): domain Eukaryota; kingdom Metazoa; phylum Chordata; class Mammalia; order Eulipotyphla; family Talpidae; genus Scalopus; species Scalopus aquaticus. The sequence continues at coordinate 71,656 of PVIJ01007723.1, forward strand.
TCAGGAAAGGGGAGGGGCCGTTCAAGGAAGCAAATCTCAAATGAGAGCTGCCATGGAGATGACTGTAGTACCATGTTGTATCTCTCCCTGCTCATCCCCGCCTCCTTGGCATCTTCCTTCTGAATGCGAGGAAAGTTAATGACAAGCCCTGACAAAAGAATTCCAGACTTTAATGGAAATTCGCAGCAGTCCCTAGTTGGGCCATACAAAGAACTGTTAGGCCAAATGAAACAAGAAAAGAAAAATCATTACCCACTAGACTGTTTTTGAAGCCAGTGTGCCCTGTTAATTTAACCCTTGAACCACCACAGGTTCTTGTCCCACGAAACTGTAAAAAGGAATTTGTAGACTTTTTAGATAAGTAAGCAAAGAGAAACAAATTTTTATTCAAGAAAGTAAGAAACAGAGCCTCCCTCGTGGCGCAGCGCCTTGAAGCACGGTGCTGTGATGCTGTCAGCAGCAGCGACGTGAGTTCTATGCCCAGCCAGGGAGCTTCCCACATGGCGCAGCAGACCTCTCCTGCCTCTCCCACTGCTCCCCTCAGCAGTTTATTTCTGTCACTCTCCCTGTTCTGCTCCCGGCTCAGTCTCTGGTGAACCTTCTTGCCGCCCCATGTGTCTGGCCTGTACCCCAGCTTGTATGCATAAATAATAAATCATAAAAAAAAAGTAAGACAGTGTATTTAGAGACGAAAAGAACAAAAGTAAAGACTCTGAGGCAGAGTTGCCAAGGAGGGGCAAAGGTGCTGCTATTGGCCTGTGTCTAGGGGTATTTAAACCTTTTTTTCTGTATTCTAAAAGCTCATCATTCTATTTTGTGATTGGCTCTTTCTCCTAGTCGTTTTCCTCCAGGCAGATGTGCCCATTTTCCCATCTTATATCTTAGAGTTTCTTTTTTTTACCTCCCCTGTTCAAGGTCTGCCAATATTTACTGTTCCAATTAGTCTTAAATTTTATCCTTAGAATTTACTGTCCCCATTTGCTTTCCTGGACCTCTGACCTCATCTCTGGAATATGTCTGGTTGGTATTTAGAATTTACCACCCTTATATTTGGAGTATGTTTTGGCCGAATTCCCTGCATGCACTGTCCCTGAAGTGCCTAATTAACCCTAACTTGTCCTGGGACTCAGTTTTAAGTTTTAAAAAGGAAGGGAAAACGCGAAAATAGTACTGGCCTCGAATTTGCACCAGTCCTGGAATTACTTGTATCTTCCCTCCTATTTGACAATTATGTAATGGAGTCAGGTTTCCCTCTTGGTTGTGGTAGAAGGGAAGCAAAAGTTTTGTGACTTATCACTTTAGTTAAGACACTATTTTATGTTCCTCACTCTCTTTTGTAATGTATATTATTGCACTGGTGATGGAGGAAGTAGAACTTAATGGAAGGGGCACCACAAGATAAATCTGACTCATACAAGGAGGTGGGATAGAAGGAATCAACATAGCCATTAGCACAATGATAACCAAAATCCGTAGGTGCCAGCACCTAAGTTACAATGCATAAGGCCCAGTAGGTATCAGACTGCTGAGGGGAAGGTGAGGAGATGGAGATTGAGCCCACTGTAGAATCTCCCATCTCCTTTCAAATTCTGGTTAGTTAGTCAAAATGAGCAACAGCCATCCTCAAAGATTAGCCCCTCCCAACTGAAAGAAGAGGATAAAACCTAACCTGCCCCCTCAAAAGGGCAGCTCTTTCTGTCTGCTTGTGTCTGTGCAAGCGTACTTTACTATCCCATCCCTTTTCCTAATAAACCTGTTTAAGTATATCTAACATCTCTGTCATGGAAAAACTCGCTGTGTACTGCCGAAGGGGAGCTCTGGTGAAACCTTTCCCAGAGTGAACCCAAAGACCCGCTCTCAAACCCATAAACTCTAAAAACGACATAACTGGGAATGTGTGAATTCTGCTCATTAAATAAATCAAACGTATTTTTAATAAAATAATTTTTTTCTTTGCAAAAAATGAGAAAGGGAAAACCCAAAATTAAAAGAATTTGTACAGGGCCTCCCTGGTGGCACTGTAATGGGGCCTGAGACCAAAGTCCAGGAAAGGTGGTGCCCCCTGGAGGGGGGTTGCTGATGAGTATAAATAGCCTCAGGGAAAAATGCCAAAAAGCTTTTACAGTTTGGGGTGGAGACTCTAATGAGAAATAAAAGGGACTGAAAAATAAGGAGAACGAGTTGTGATGATGTAGGAAGAAGGAGTGGCCATAATGTAGGAATAGAAGAAGCAGTCTCCATGATTTAGCTGCAGGAAATGTAGCCGCTAAGATTGAGAATTTCAAGATCAGACACCAGAATTTTTGAGTTGCCAGGATATAGAGTTTCAGATTGAGCATTTTTGGAATCTTCAGTGACTTTGAGACCAATGACTTCAGAGGCTTTGCAAGTAGCTGAGGACAGAAACTGCTCCCGGTTTTGTTTTTACTGTAGCTTAAGAAAGAAGGCAAAGGCCCGGAGCGGGCGCCTTCCTAAAATGCTTGAGTGCAGTCTGTTGGGCCGTCTGGCCGCTAAAGTTGCTGTTTTCAGTGTTGCTGGCCTTGTGCTGTGCTGGGGCACCATGGTAGCTTCGGGAACATCTTCAGTTGTGTCCTATGTCATCCTCGTGAGTTGGAACCTGGTCTACAGTCTGGTTGCTGTGTGTCTTCAAAGGCAGGAAGACACCACCTTTGTTGTTACTTCTTTGGGACTTAAAAGAACTAGACATTGCTTTAAGTAAGATAAACGGCCATATTCTGGCCTTGTAACTCTTTGTTTTTCCCTGTTTGTTAAATAAATCCCATTGTTCCCTAAACCTAAGTAGTCTTACAATTGTGCCCGCGGGTGCAGAAGTAAGATAGTGACTGGTAAGCAATTTGGGCAGTGCCCTTGGCCAGTTTTGAAGCCCCTTTTGCCCAATATCAGCACGAGGGGTTAAGTCTCAGCACTATGAAGCTATGGGCAACCACTGCAACATGAGTTCAATCCCCGACCAAGGAGCTAACCCACATGGTACCTCAGACCTCTCCTGCCTCCTGCTGCTCCCCTCAGCAGTGTATTTCAGTAGATCCGCCTCTTCTGCTCCCCACTCTCTCTGATGAATCCTCTCACCTCACCCTACCACCCCCCACCTCTGGCCTACACCCCAGCTCTTGTATGCATAAATAAATAAATTTTTTAAAATATTTTTTAAATTTGTACAAAAATTACACAAATGCAATCCAGCCAAAGAACATCAAGACAAGAAACTGAACTCCACAAGTAATTCCAGGATGAATCATAATTATCTTTCAATCAACTCTATTCTTGCATGTTCACATGCTTTCTAGCTGCTTGGCCATTCTGTATTTTTTGCTGTTGTGATTTGTTTTGTTAATCATCATGGTCAACTAAAACATTTTAAGCATCACTAAGTTAAAGCAACAAGGTTCATAAGGAGGTTCTTGTAATGAAATAGCTGCTATTCAAAGGATCTGCATAAGTTTATTACTACAGCGTGAATGATTTAATAATTGTCGACTATGTTGAAGAGTAGTATTTCTCAATAAATAATGGCAACAGGGTATTTTAAATAGATCGTCCATTTAACAGATGGTTTTAAGTTATCTTTTGCTCCTGTTTCAGTTCCTTCAAGTCCATTTCTATTTAGCCAAATAGTCATGAAGTCAAAAATAATGCTGAGGAAACACTTGGTGTAGATGAGACACATCATTTGAATAAAGTAAATGTACTCTTGAAAATAATAAATACAAAGTGAACTCACAACTGCCAATAAGAAGAGAAAATATAAATTTCCCTCTCTTGCTGCTTCCTAGAGCTTGTTGTAATGCATGGAGAGTAATATACTTGTGCCTCACTCAATCTTCTCTCCAGCAACAAAAGATGATTAACATTCTACCATAGGATTTATATAGGTTGCCAGGTCTAATATAGTAAGTGAACCAACTTAACAAAGTCAGAAAAACTGCTACTATCACTTTGACCATGTTTGGATTCCTGCATGAGGACCAGAAATTCACCACCACCTTCCTTTTATCTGAACCTCCCCCTGACCTATTAACTTCCTGCTTACCTTTTTTCTTTTGGCCATTTTCTTTCTTTTTTCTTTAAAGATTTATTTATTTATGCATACAAGAACTGGTGTGTAGACCAGAGGTGTGGCAGGGGTGTGTGTGAGAGGGTTCACCAGAGACAGAGTGGGGAGCAGAACAGGCAGATCTACTGAAGTACATTGCTGAGGGGAGCAGCAGGTGAGACAGGAGAGGTCTGCTGCGCCATGTAGGAAGCTCCCTGGCTGGGAATCGAACTCGTGCTGCAGTGGCTGCCAATAACTTCATAATGCTGAGACTTAACCCGTCGCGCCACCAGGGAGGTCCTTTTAGGCCATTTACTTCCTCTAGCAACTGCCTTCTTTTTCTTTACCCATCTCAGACTGTTCCACATAAATCTTTCCCTCTCTTCCTAATTAGAAGACAATCTTCTTTTTCATTTTTTTCTGAAATTTGGCTTACTATAGCACTTTGTTTCTCTCTTCTAATATCTACTCTCTTACCTTTTCCTGACTGCCATCAGTGAGCTGAAAAGGTTGGCGGCTGCATGGCAGCCTGAAGAGGTTACCACCTTTCTCTATTCAACTTGCTTTCCCAAAATGACTACTTAAAACCTCAACTCTCTTTAAATCTCAGACTTGCCATTTTATCCTTATTTTTTGACAGATGCCGTTGTCTCACATTTTGCTTAAAAAGATGGAAGGTCAAAGAGAGTAAAGGCCTCAACTTTAAACTTCTAAATTGACTGTTATATCTTAACTCACACTTGCTGCTTTTGCTTCTGTTTTAATTGCACCAATTTCCTTATGCCTAAAGCTTATACTTGGTCTGACTCCTTCCCTCTCTGGAAATTTTCTGTAAATCTGCTGTCACTCTCTTGTATCTTTAACCTTTTCCTACTGGTTCAGTCCCATCAGCAATAAACATGCCATGGTATCTTGCCACGGTAACTATTATCCTTTCCTTTTACAGTTTGGTATTTCAAAGCATTATTTTACAGTTGTCTACACTTGACACAGTCTGTATTGTATATTTTTTTTTTTAAAGATTTATTTTTTATTTATACATACAAGCTGGGGTACAAGCCAGAGCTGTGGGGCGACGAGAGGGTTCACCAGAGACAGAGCGGGTAGCAGAACAGGCAGATCAGAAATACACTGCTGAGGGGAGCAGCGGGCGAGGCAGGAGAGGTCTGCCGCACCATGTGGGATTCTCCCAGGCCGGGCGTCGAACTCGCGTTGCCGCTGCCGACAGCTCCACAGCGCAGCGCTTAACCGCTGTGCCACCGGGTAGGCCCTGTATTGTATATTTCTTAACAGAAATTTGAGTGAGAGTCTCTCACTATATAGCAAGCTTAGTGAAGAGATAGAACATGTCTTATTTAACATGTCCATGGCTAGAGTGTGTGCTTGATAAATATTTGCTATATGAATGGAAAGAATGTCAAGAAATGAGAGTGCATTATATAATGATACATATTATAGCAGTGCGTATCAGTGAATGATTATGATTTGTATATGACTTTAGATGCACACAATAGTTCTGAAACATGCTTCAAAATGTTAGTGACTCATGGCTCCACAGGATGCAATTAATAAATACTCATTACATAAATTAATGAAATGATCTCTAGCTGGCATCATAGAACAAGTGATTCTCATCCTGTTTATATTTTTCTATTTGAATTTTTTACGATAATTTTACATAATTTTTTATGGAAGAAAATCATGAAGGCACTCTTACAATTCAAACAGTACAAATATAGCCTTACAACTGTAAATTTTTATGTCTATTCTTGCAATTTTACTTTTTCTATGCTTTATGCGTATACATGAACGTATATATGGTGTATATGTGATATTTTTAAATAATTATAGATTGAAGAAGGATCATGATGCCCTTCACCCAGTCTTGAAAAATTATTGCATCTTACATAACTATAATCCAATCTCCAAAGCAGGACACTGACATTGGTATAATGTGCATCATATAGTTCTATGCCATTTTATCATGTGCAGATGCTTGTGACTATTACAATCAAGATACAGAGCTCTTCTGTCACCACAAAGATATCCCTTGTGCTACTTACTCCTTTGTACTCACACCTACCCCCATTCCTCTCACCATTCCTAACCCTCTGTCACTGATCTGTTTTCCATCTCTAGGATTTTGTCATTTCCAGAATGTTATGTAAATGTTATCATATGGACTATGCCTTTGTGCTTAACATAAGGCCCATGAGATCTGTTCAAGTTAAGTTATTGTGTGTATCACAATGGAATACTATTCAGCATGGAAAGAAGATAAACACATGCAATTTGCAGCGACATGGATGGAATTAGAGGGGATCATACTCAGTGAAATAAGCCAAAAAGAAAGAGAAAAATATCAAATGGTTTCACTTATAACAGGACTATAGGGAGGCCTGGTGGGAGAGAGACAATCAGTGGGGGGGGGGGGAGGGAGGCGGAGGGAGGGAAGGGAAAGGGCACAAAATGGAATAGAAAAGAACACAAGGGACCATGGAGATGGATCACGGGTGAATTGGTGGTGGCTACCCAAGGGGAATGCAAAATGTAAAAGACATAAATAACAATAAAAATATATATTATAAAAAAAAAAGTTATTGTGTGCATCAGTAGTTTGGTCCCTTTCATTGGGTGAGTATGGATTTACCACAATTTTCTAGCCATTCACCTATTGGGCATTTTGTTAATTTCCAGTATGGATTTATCACAATCTTCTAGTCTTCCACCTATTGGACATTTTGTTTATTTCCAGTTTTTGGTTTTTACAAATAAAATAGACCCTTTATTTTAAGGCTTCAATATTCCACTGGACTGTTACCTGCTTGCTTCTTCTGTTTTTGGTTTTCCCATTTCTCTATCCTGTCTTTCTGAGGAATACAAAGCAAAATCAGCAGTGGGAAGCTTCGTGGAATGAAGTCCAAAGGAAACCAGTTCTTTCTCAGTGGAATTGCTCAGGATGCACTTCATTTTTCCATCAATGAATTGTGTCAAAGGTATGAATGTTATCTCTCAGGGAAAATCATTAGAGATTTAGTACCCTGGGCTTTGGGTGTGGGCTAGTCACATAGGTAGTTACTGCCTAGCACCAATTCCAGGCCCCTCAGAACAGGTGTGCAACATAAACCACATAAGTCTTGACTGTTTGCTTGAGCATTCTAGGCACAGTGATAGATGCCCTTCCCATTTAGGGAAAGTCTAATATCAGTGTAGAGAACTGTTTATCAGGATGTTCCAAGATGCCAGCCAGGAAACAACCTTCCAAGCAGGACGTTCCTGCCCAGCAGGCTCAGGCCTCCCACATTAATGCTTTTTCTGTGTGAGTGGTTATTAACTGAGTGTATTCTCTCTTGCTAGGCTGTGCCTTGCCTGCCCCTTTGTCTAGCAAGATCAGGCTTTAGGAGGACTCTTTTTGTCAGCCCACTGGCATTTCCAGGTTACCTGTGTCTCCAGCACACAGGCTGAAGCCGGAAGCTCATTACCAACCACATCTTTCAAGGGAACTAGCCAACCTGCCTTCTTTCCACCTTTCAGAGTCCTGTTAATACTTGTTTTAAAATTCCATCAGGGTTTTTAGCTGTAGTTAGCAGATAGAAGAGGGAGAAGGGCAGGTCCTGATCTAGAACTAGAAGTCTTTGTATTACTTTTATAATTAATAAAAAGTGATTTTTCAAAATTTTCATTTGAAAATGAAATATATGTCTATAACATATTTGGCATAATTTGTGGCTGGTTAAGAAGATTTAACATGAAATCTATACTCTTAAAAAAACTCCAGTGAGGGATTAAGCTAGCCAAAATAAGTCAGAAGGAAAAGGTAAATATCGGATGGTCTTTTCACTTACATGTGGAGTACATAGAGAAAGCAAACAAAAGTTCAAGAAAAAAAAAACAAAAACAGCAAGTTGACCATAGGTCTGAGGCATACAGCAAGAAAGGAGGCGGGAGGAGCATCAAAACAGGGAAAGAAAGAACACAAAGGAATATGGTGATGGTTCATGGCTGATATGGTGATATGTTGGCAGAAAATTATGGGGACTATATCTGAAGGAAGAAAACAATTACTGTACAAAAATGAATACCGGGGACACGCCCCCAAAACATGGCGGTGAACAGACGCTAGGATCAGGCTCTCCTACAAAAAATCGATTTATGGAGAAAAATATCCCTAACTTTGAGAGCTGTCTCGAAGAGAACCGGATACCCTACGCAATACAATCAACCCCGGGGATGCTTTGGACTTAAAAATAAACTGAAGAGTCGGAGTAAAGAGAAGAGAGGGGACATCTAATTCCACATGCAAAAAAATGAAGCTAGACTACTACCTCACACCCTGCACAAAAGTCAACTCAAAATGGATAAAAGACCTGGATGTAAGACCTGAAACCATAAAAAGTATAGAAGAAAATATAGGCAAAACTCTACACGACATACATCTCAGCAAAATCTTGAAAGACACATCCCTCAAAGCGAAGGAATTGAAAGACAAGATAAACAGATGGGATTACATCAAAATAAAAAGCTTCTGTACAGCAAAAGAGACATTAACCAAAACTAACAGACACCCTACCAACTGGGAAAAGATCTTTGCACACAATACATCTGATAAAGGACTGATAACAAAAATTTACAAGGAACTCACACAACTCAACAAAAACAAAGCCAATAACCCAATCAA
>PVIJ01007724.1:0-13624 GCA_004024925.1 Scalopus aquaticus
CTCTAATTCCATCCATGTCGCTGCAAATTGCATGTGTTTATCTTCTTTCCATGCTGAATAGTATTCCATTGTGTATATGTACCACATCTTCTTGATCCAATCAAAAAGATACTAATTTTTTAAAATTAATTTTTGCATAGAAGAACTGGGGTGCAGGCCAGAGGTCTGGTGGGTGAGAGGATTCACCAGAGACAGTGTGGGGAGCAGAACAGACAGATTTTCTGAAATACTCTGCTAAGGGGAGCAGTGGGCGAGACAGGAGAGGGCTGTTGCACCATGTGGGTCAGCTCCCTGCAGGGGATGGATCTCAGGCCGGAGCAGTGATAACACTGAAATTTAACCCTTAGGCCACCACGGAGGCCAAAAATACTAATGATATTAAAAGCAGTAACAAATTAGGGAAAGCTCAAATAGCAAAATGGGCATACAAAAAATGAATAACATGGAAATATGGGACCTCAAGAGAGCATGATGTCACAAGGTGAGAACAACTCTCCAGAATCCAAACACAAAAGACAGAAGGTTGTATTGCCCTATCAGATATCGTTTTGAACTGCTTTAATAAAGAAACTCAAAAAGATAGACAAAAACTCAGAAAGGCAAGTCAAACACCAGAAAGTTCAGAAAAGCTCTTCAAAGAGATCTAAAAAATTCAGAAAAACAAATTAATGCCCTCAGAAAGAAAATCAATGAGTGTAAGGTAGATATTGAAGCTTTAAATAAGAAAATAATGGAAACCCAGGAGGTAAAGAGTTCAATGAGGTCAACAATTCTATAGAAAGCTATGGAAGTCGAATAGGGAAAATGGAGAATGGAATCAGTGGCCTCTAAGATAGTTATAGACTAAGAATCCAGGTGGAAGAAGAGAGTGTCTGTTTCAGGTGAACCTTTCATGCAAGGTGTAGTTGGAGCACCTAAAAGAACAGATACCTACCTTACCAGACAGAGTATAGAAAATGTGAACAGATATTATTAATTATCTATATGTGTGGAAGAATTTAGTCTAAAGACTTACTTTCATTATGATCTTGTAACAGAGTTTGAAAAAGAAGCCAGTTTACCTACTAAAAACTTCTTTGGTGACTATAACTATCTTCCATAATGAACTTAAGCAGTATTCATGGATCAAACTGGGTTAGGCCATTTCACAAGAGTAAACATTATTTAGCCAAACCTATGTTCAAGTCCACCTTTGCAAATTAGTCGTTGACCTCAGTTTACTTGGTGATCATGCAGCATTCTGGGCAGTATTCTCTGTCCTTTACTTGGCATCACACAATCAGAAACCCTGTAAAGCAATGGCTGCACGCAGAGCCAATTAGCAATCAAACCGTGAGAGCCATTCCTAAAAGGCTCAGAATATAGGCCTCTGTGGTTTCTTTTCTATTTTTTAAGATGTATTTATTTATGCATACAAGAAATGAGGTGGAGGCCAGAGGTGTGGTTTTTTTTGGCAGGGGGGTGAGAGGATTCACTAGAGACAAGAGTGGGGAACAGAACAGGCAGATCGACTGAAATACACTGCTGAGGGGAGTAGCAGGCCAGACAGGAGAGGTCTGCTGCACCATGTGGGAATCTCCCTGGCCGGGTATTGAGCTTGTGCTGCGGTGGCTCTGGATAGCTTCATAGTGCTGCGACTTAACCCTTTGCGCCACCAGGGAGGCCCTCTGTGGTTTCTTATACCTTGTTCATGCAGTGGTGCAGTGGAATTCCAAATGTTTTAGCCTATTCCTGTATCTTGAATGCCTGTCACTTCACCAAGGCAAGTCCATTTCCTAACATTTGTGATATGAGGATACTAATAGGATACTCATTTCGCTAGTAATATACCCTTTTGGACACCTATTATGCCAATTGGCAACGTGTGAATCACTGATGAAGAATGACTTGACCTCCTCTTGAGTGTATCTTTCCTGAGATGGCACTAGCTGACCATTCTTAGACAGTGCACCCATGACAGCATGTGAGCTAATCATCCCTAGAGTTACAGGTGCAGCTCCCTGGCCCATTCATACTATCACATGGGCAATATTGCATTGTTTGAAACACCATAGACACTGTAGATTCACCATAGTGCTGACCACTACATGTATTGAGCTGTAAACAGGAAAAGTCCTGGAATCATAGAAGCTGAGAAGCAAGGGTCTTTCCCAGTAGGTTTATATCCTAGCCTCTCATGTCACCTCTCAGGACCTCAATATCCTCATCTGCAATGGGAATAACACAATACTAGATTGTTGTGAGGTTCCAGCAAGAGGTAAATTGTCAACCTTTCACTATGTCTCTGTCTACTGTCCTGTATCCAAGTTCTTAAATCACATATTTCAGTTAATTTGAAAATAGAGACACTATAAACCCTGGAGGTGAGAGACTAAGTTTAATGTCCATCAGACATTCGATGATACTTAAATGTGGTGAAAAATGAAATTAAGCAAATTTTCTGTTTTACTAATACAGGATATAATATCCGCATACTTTAAAACATCCTAGAGTGTTCTTGACTGTTTTTTAGATTTCATCTGAACAATGAATAAGCCTGTCCTGAGCTCTGGTTTAGAAATTAAGCCCTACTAATTAACTATTGCCTAATCCCCCCTGTGGATCCAGGGTTGTGTTCAAAAAAGGGGGAAAATAGCTAATTATTAAGGCTTTGATATGAAATTCCAGACATCCAGAGTTTCCCCCCTGTTTGAGCCTTTGGTAGCACAGAGACAAAGCACTTGGGAGATTAACTTAATGTTTCAATACCACATTTCATCCTTTGTTGTGCAAAAGGGAAGATTTTGACTCTTTTTCCAAGAATGGAAACCTCTTTCCTCTTTTTCAGGAACACACACAATCAAAACTGCCTCTTGCACTGACTTTATTAATTTCATTTTGGATCAACTTCCTTTTGCAGTTCTTTAAAATTAGAAGCAGGTCCTTTTGAAGTCAATATTTTCTTTTTATTTGGTATGCTACCTGCTCTATGGGATCCATTTCTTCATCTGTCAAATAGACAAAATGATTCCTTACCTAACTGACCCATGGAATTTGTAACCACAAATTGTTTAAAGTAAACCAGCTTTAGTGTATAATTACACTGTAGTTTCCACTCCTGAATTTGTCCTTTTATGTATTTGTTCAATAAACCTGTATTAAATGTGTTCTATGTGCCAGATACAACAGTGAATAATAAAGCACAGCGCTTGCCCTGAATGGGAGTCTAGTAGACTGGGTAGAGACTGTTCTCTTGCTCCCCTTACTCTTTTTATTATCACTTTTTACATTCTCAGAATCTTATCAATGTCCTCTCAAAAGTGACACAAGCCTGGACTGCAGTGGATTCAGGATTGAAGTAGTAAACATAATTTAATCTGCCAGTGTGATTACTTACTGTGAAGGGGAAAAAAGCATTAGTGATTTTAGATTCATTCCCTAGAGAATCATTCTTTCTAAGCAACTCAAAAAGTAAAACATTCAAATTATTTTAATGCTTCAAATTTTTATGAAGCAAGAATGGTATATAAATTCATAAATGTTTTTCAATTTAATTCCCCTCATATTTATTGTTTACTAGCTGTTAGTGATTGCAACTGTATTTCTCCATCATTTTCTACCTTTTCAAAGGCTGCAGACAGAGGATGCATAATTCATCCTAAAATATACCTGGAAGTCTTGCCTCCACTAATTATGTGTGTATTTGGAAGGCATGGTATATATTTGATTCTGTGTTTGTAGTGTATCTGGATTATTATCTCAATTTTTTGATTTTGAGTCAGGGAAATGAAAGAAAGACAAAACAGTACAAGAAAAACAAAAATAAAGGGAGATTTTGTGATTCAAAAATTGCATAGGTGCACTGGAAATCATGCTGCCCTAAGAATGCTGCTGCCAGTATGACTTGGGTGGTTCTCTAGCTTCAAATTCTACGGAGTTGCCTGCCTCTGGGTCTCTGTTTCCTATGTAACTGATCTCTAGAACCTTTCCTTGTAAAAATTACCTGCTTCTTTTCTGTTCAGTCATTAAGTGCAAATGAAGAACTACTACTGTGGAATTATCACTGGTAAAGGGACTATCAGGAGTAGCTATTAGTACATGCTACAAACTCTGGTGGATAATTGGTAGATTTCTTCTGGTGGCATTAGCTGTATAAGAGAGCAAGAGGTTTGGTTTCATTGTTTACTCATCATCTAACATCTATAGGATCTAGAAAAATGATTTCTCCATAGGTTTGCAGTCTCCACATCTAAAATTGGTAACAATATATGGAATAACAGAGCTTTTGTAAGATCAAGTGAGATGATATAATGTGTCAGGAGTAATACAAATGTGGCGCTTACTACGTTCTTACTAATGGCCGTTCATTAAGTTCTCTAGTGCTAGTTGTGACATTAGATTGCCTTGGATCCTCAAGTTAGTTGATGCTGTTATTACAGAATTAAAGTTTGTGTTATTGTTATTTCTTCTACTTCATACTGCCTCTCTGAAAATGCCTAGACCATAGGATTCCATAAGCTTGCTTTATGCTCTTGCCATGACAGAATTGAGTACCTCTTGCAATCACATCCAAGGAACATCTGTTCAGAGAAGCCAGTCAATATTGTGGAAAAGTTCAAAGAATGCAGACCATTAGTAGTGTCAGCTTTACAACCAGGAGGTAATGGCATTAAAGGGAATGGTCATAATAGACAACAATAGCGACCTCATTAACCAGTGATTTATCATGATGAAAAGACCTGTTTAACCTTTGGTCTCCACAAGCTTTCTCCTTTTAACAAAAAGGTCTATTATTTCAAGTTGTCAGGAGATAATTTGTGAGTTGTTAAGGGACAGATTCAATTACTCTTAAGACAATTATATGAAAACTGTACTCACTGCCAGGTACCTATACAACAATTTTTGTTTTCCTTGGTCGTTTTTCTGGGAACAAACAAAAAAACACAGGAGTTTGATGACTTGCTGTAAGAAGCAATTGCCATTGAACCTTCTTATGGCCCTGCTGTAGATGTCTGATTACAAATTGGACTTTTCTTTGAAACTAATATAAGGGAGACTTGAGTTAAATGGGCTCATTGGCTTTTGAGGTGCTGTATCAAGTTCCCCTGTTAGTTCTATGTAACATTTATGGAGGGATTATTACAAAGTCAACCAAGTTAGGCATTAATTTCCAAGTGTAAGTTTCCAAGGGTTATCCAGTAATGACTGAAGTTGGGCTCTGCCTTCCAGAGGCTTTGAGACTTCTGTGGAGATGTTCTCTCAGCTTGTACTTTTTAGAACCCTTCTAGTGGTTCAGGAAATGATTGTCTCTGTAGGTCTCCACCTGTTGGGTCTGAAATCAGTTGAGGGGTTGCTTCTCTCACACTCAGGAAACTGAGGAAAACAACATCAGAAAAATGGGGAAGGAGAGATAGAAAAAAGTCCATGTTTTGGGGTTGTACAGATTGCTTGGAATAATTAACTCTGCTGGGTGAATTTTGTCCCTATGGTTCCAACTGAGGATGGAGAAAAACTATAACATCTGTGCCACTCCAAATCTGGCCCCTTTTAGAGCAGAAACTGTCATTTGTGACAAATTGAGCTCAATTGTGTAGAGGCTTTTGTGAGGTAGACAAATGTCCATCAGGGTCTTGAACGACCACCAAACTCAGTTCACTTGTGCCTTCTCTCTAATTTACACCCTGGGTCCCTGAGGTGAGAGACCCCGCTATTTGATTGCCTGACCACAGTAAATAACACCAACTGGAGATTTTTTAAGGGAAGATGTTTAGAAGTCTAACATTCAGAATGTGATGGCAGAGATTTCACTTGCTTGCTCACATACTGATGCAAGGTGTAAGAAATATTACAAATAAGATCATCCTAGATGAGACTTGTATTCAGGATGAACCTGAGCCCAGGTTTTGGCTATATGTTAAAATTTTTATGCTGACTTTAAGAAAACATTGTTTATAATGCATGTTGTCCAAATAGCTTGTATATTGTTCTGAATTTTTCTTCAGAAAGACTAATTTTAAAATATATTTATACTAGCATCTACTTAAGAAGCACTACTACCACTACTTGGTTTTATTTGCTGTAAATTTTTTAATCTTTATTGAAAAAGTATCTTTTTCAGGAACTTAATAAGTCATTAGTCATTATTTCATAGGGATGAAACAAATTAATATAATCCAATTTTACCTTAATAACCAGATTATATAATTGTATAGATTTTACTGTGTAATGAAATATAGGAAACCTTCATTATAGGAACGCTCTTGGAAGAACTCAAAATCTAAGTAGTGAAAGGAGAGGAAGGACCTAGTAGCATCCATTCTTAGACTGTCATTATTAATTTTATTGTTTTAACTTTTTAGTGCTGTATATTGGCTAACTTCCATTAAAATCCTTATGTAGCTTAAATAAAGTTGCAAGACAGGATTTTTAAAGTCATATAGAGGTAGGGTTAAGTAATTTTGATCCAAAGACAAAATGCTTGGCTTCAGCCAAAGGAAAACGTGTTAAATTACATAAATCCTATTTTATAATAAATGGAAGTACATAGTTACATCAAGACCTTTTTCTGGGAGAAAAGTTCTAGAAATAAAATCTTTAAGCTTTTAGTTTCAAAATGAAAATCATTTAGATAATTTTCTCTTGAAGTTCTGATCTTCACATTTTGGTGGATCAAAGTCTGGAAGTTAGGACCTCTATATACACCTTGCTTTCCACAACTTGAAATTTTAAACAAAAAACTGAGAAAACAAATGTGCACAAGAATCAAGCTAGTTATGTAATTGTCTGTGGCTTCTTTAGGGATGTTGGTCTGGCCTTTAGGAACAGAGATTACTCTTCTTGGATAACAGTTCCAAATGGGCAAGGAAAACCTTAATAGGAATAAAAACAATGACGAATTTGGTGTTTGAGTAAATTAATGATCAAGTTACTGAAATATAGGGGAAAATCTTTCTCCCAAGTGTAAAATCTTTCTAATATTTCTGGTGCCACTTTGTTATATAGGAAGAAAGCACAATTGAACTATTCTTGATAATTCTGGATCTTGCTGACGTGGGGGGCATTTTGAAAGGTAATTCTGCTGTACAATTATTCCAATATTCAACTTTTATATTAAATAATTAATGCATTTGGAATTTATTTTTATATATCTTAAAGCATTAAAGTTAACTTTTTCCCCCTAAATGGTGAGCCAGTTGTCGCAGCAATATTTATTGAATAATGGACCTTAGACTTTTCCTTGCTATTTTGAAATGTCACTTTTATTACATATTTTACTCATTATATAGACCAAGAAACCCAAGTCTAGTCAAGTTACAGAAACCATCTTGCTGCTCACATGTTACACTTCCTAGTCACAGCAGAAGAGTTGCAGTTCATGTATGACAGCATAGTTGTTACAGCAAATACTTATTTGGGGAGCCATAACAGCAGTCCAGAAGACACAGACCAAAGAAGCACATGAGCTGTGTTCAAGTTTGGGGGCGGGGCCTGGGACTGCATGAATATATACAAAAAGATAGGACTTGTCACCACTCAGGTGTGTTTCCTGCAAATGAGGTTTTCAGTTAGTACAGTTCTGATTGGTGGAACGTTTGTTAAGCTGTGATTGGACAAGTTTCAATCATTAGTGGTCTTTGGCTTATTGATATGATTTCCTTATTTTCTGGTCAGTGAATATGTCAGGGCATGCCTGCATGTGCTGTTGTGGTGGCATGTGCCTGGGTGGAACTTTCAATAGCCTCTGGACTCTGGTTTTTAGCCAGACTGAGAATGGTTCCATTTTTGTTTTCATTTTTTGAATATTATTTGTCAACTGTATTCTTTGATACTTAGTTGTTTCTAATCTGTTAGTTCTGTTCCCAAAGACTTCCTGTCTTTTCGGACAGTGAAAGTACATAATGACACACTATTTTAATTACTATAGTTTTATAATATGTCTAATAGCTACTGTTTAGTATAACACTGTGCACTTTCCATTGTAATGTCTGATTCTCAGACATTGGTTTACACTGAAGATAACATTATTCACCAGCAATGTATGAGAACTAGCACTTGTTCTTGTCAGTTTTTGTTTCTTTTAGACCTTCTGATAAATACTCTCATTGTGGCTTTAATCTGCATTTCCCTGCATATAGCATAAAATTAGGTATATGTTTTTCACAGATGACCTTTTTTTTTTATTGTTTATGTCTTTTACATTATTGTGTATTCCCTGTAGGTTACCCACCACCAATTCACCTGTGAACCATCACCATAATCCCTTGTGTTCTTTTCTCTCCCATTTTGAGCCCTTATCCTCTCCCTCCCTCACTAAATGTCTCTCTCTCATTTGGTTCCCCTATATTCCTGCTATGAGTGAAACCATTCAATATTTTTCTCTTTCTTTCTGGCTTATTTCGCTTAACATGATCCCTTCTAGCTCCATCCATGTTGCTGCGAATTGCATGTATTTATCTTTTTTGATTGCTGAATACTGTTCCATTGTGTATATAACCCAGGAATACCACTTCTGGGAATTTACCCAAAGGATACAAAAACATTAATCCAAAAGGATACATTCACCTCTATGTTTATTGCAGCACTGTTTACAATAGCTAAGATATGGAAACAACCCAGATGCCCAAAAATAGATGACCGGATCAAGAAGATGTGGTCACAGATGACCTTTGTAATACACTGAGGAAGTACCACTTTAGTCCTAGTTGCTAAGATATTCATTATTATTTTATTTTATTAAATGGGTATTGGATTTTGTAAATTTTTTTTTTGCATCAATGATATGACCATAGGGCATTTTATTATCATTCAGGGACATGATTGACTGACATTCAAATGCTGATTCAGTTATGTATTTTTGGTCAAACTCTATTTGATCGTGATGTATAATTTGTTATTTATTGATGGATTCAACTTGATAAAAATTTTAACAATTTTTGCATTAGTATTCATGAGGGATTATGACCTTTTCTTTTCCTATGATGTCTTTCTATTGCTCTCTCATCAGTATAATGCTATCCTCCAAAAATGACTTAGGAAATGTTTTATCACTTTTTTTGTGTAAGAGTATAGATAATATTGGCATATTTCTCCTTAAATATTTGGTAAAATTTACTAGTGAACCCATCTGGCCCTGAATTATTGTTTGCATAAACGTTTTTGAAGATAAATTCAGTTGCTTTAATAAGTAAAAGACAGTTCAGATTATCTACTTATTCTTGAATGTCCTGTGTGTTTCAAAGAATTTCCCCAGCTTATCTATGCTATGAAATTCATAGTCACAGAGATGTTTGCAATATTATCTTGTTATTTTAATTTCTGTGGGGTATGTTAATGTCTTATCTTTCATATCTAATGTTGATTTGTGTCTTCCCTTTTTTTGTTGCTCCAAATGGTTAGATGTTTATCAATTTTATTGATCTTTGCAAAAAAACACTTTAACTCATTGATTTTCTCTATTATTTCTAATTTTATTGGTTTCTGCTCTTTATTATATCCTTCCTTTTGCTTGTTTTGGTTTTGATTTGATCTACTTGTTAGTTTCAAAAGATGAAATCTTAAATATCAATTAAAAGGAAGGACTTACTTGTTTTCCAATATAAACTTTTAATGCTCTATGTTTCCCTCTTGACCACATCAATATTTAGAGTTTTAACATGACAACTGAGTTTACTTTATGCTTCTTAATTTCTCTAGTCTAGGGTGGACTGCCAGATTTCTCAATGCTTAATAATAGTGTCTGTGTTACTTATAAATCAGTCATAAATATGTTGGTCAGCAGGTCACATATGAGTATCTCTGCTTTAGAAGACAGAACCTTGGTTCTAACCCAGGTTTGCTTGCCAAATGGATGATGAGGGAGGGTGAGAAAGAGAATCTTACAGCTGTGACCTCTGGACCAACCAACAAGAGAGAAACACAGGCCTTGTGAAAGAACAAACTTGAACTTCCCCCACTATCCAAGATATGTGTTTCTAAGGATGCTAGTCCTCTTGCACCTTAAGATGGAGTCAGTGGGAGAAAGGGCTAACAGTGTCATTCTAATATCTAAAAAAAGTAAATATTCCCACTCCACAGAATAAGGTAAATCAAGAGAAAAAGAGAGAGTAGTCCTACTCTCCTTGTTAGCCCTCACCCCATTACCATCCACTCACCCAGTTCACATACCTTAGAGATAAAATATATTTAGTACAGTTTCCTAGCTATGCTATAGTACGTAATATGCCTAAAGGCAACTAGTCCCGGAGTCTTAATCCGAGAAAGATTTCCTGATTTTCAGCCTAATGTAGTCTAACCAGCCTAAGTTTAAGTCATCTTTCCTTTGACTTTTAGCTTATAAACTTAAGTGTAGGGTGCGTGTGTGTGCATGTGTGTGTGTAGAGAGAGAAAGATTGATTTTAACTATTTAAAGTTTTTGATGAATCACCTTTTAGTTAATAGAATTAAATATCATATTAAAAATGTCTGCTTTAAGAAACAAGAATTTTAACCTATGTATCATAGTGTTACGTGATTTTCATATAACTCACTATTAACTATAGAGTCTGACTCGCTATTAACTATAGAGTCTGACTGAGAGTCAAGGTTTTGTGCTTGTTTTACTTTATCTCATTTCTGCTCACATGTGATTACAAGCCCCAAATCAGAAAGGCACTTGGCTTTATTCCCAAAGGCATAATTTTCTTCCTATCTCTTACTTGCACAATACTTGCCCCCAGAGTACTGACCCTAGGACATAGGCCTTTAGCTATCTGCCCTTATTTTCTCTTTACAAGAGGAATGAGAGCTTTGTGGAGTAGATCTGTTTGAAGTAAAACCAGTGTTGAGAGAGCAGTTGCTCCTCTTACTAAATCGTTCTAAGAGCAAGGAATCAGCCTGTTCTCTCTTCCCAGCCACCCCTCAACCCTCACCCACACCCTTTATCAAAGTAAAGGAGCATGCATCTATCTGCATAGTCATTAAAATGCACCAAGTCTCGGAACTGCCTTTCTCTTCCCCATTCTAAGGCCTGACAAAGGATTTGTGACAAAAGACCGTCTTCCTGGTTTGTAAAACAGTTGTGTAAAACTCGAACTGTAAAGTCACACTTGACTGCTTTAATGTGGAACAGCTGGGAGGGTGTAGACGCACTGGCAGGTTGAGACAGGGACTGGGAATGGTCCCCCATTCTGCGAAGGGTCGACTTAGTCACACCACCTGCTGCCCCTATTATTTCAAGAGCAAACCAGTCATGACAGCCTCAACAGACGGACACACGGCACCAGACGGTGCAAGGGAAGTTAAGAAAAGATAAATTAAGTGATCAATAAAGATAAGGAACCTGCTCAGCAGTAAATGGTGCTGACAGACCAGACAAAACAAGAAGCAAACGGGCATTTGATAATGTGGGGTGTGTGGAGCTTAGCGTCAACCTTCATAGTATTGACATTTCAGAGACCACTGGGACATTGACTGTGGATTTTTCTAGCTGGGCTGACTTGAGTTGGAGGTGGCTACCTTTATCCTTCTATTGTACATATAGAAGGGTTCAGGCCCAATTTAGAAGCATAGTAAGCCACATGCATGGAGGAGGTCCCTAGGCAGAACATGTGGTTGAAATTTGAGGTCTAAGGACCACAAACCTGCCTCTTTCTTTTGATTTATTTGTTGAACACTGATTCATGTATTTATTCTTCTTAATCTTTAATGAGCATCAGTTATGGACCAGGCACAGTGCTAGACCCTAACAGTGATGGGGTGTGGTGGTTGTAGTAACAGTTTGGTACAAAATTGTAGTCATTTCCCTGGAGGATTTTGTTGGTGAATAAAAGACACATTCCTCCCCCCCCCCAACCCCACACACACCCCCCAGCCCTCAAACCAGCTTAGAGATAATCTCTTAAGCATTATGGTGGAGGGACGACTAGCAAGTAGAGAGCTACTGCATCTGCTTGAAAAAATAAAAAATATTTTTGCACGTCAAGTGAAGAGGGGCAAGTTAAAAAAAATACAGTTTTGGCAGAAAAAACAACACAAAAAAGTGCAGAGAGATGATACATGTGCCTGCCCTACTCAAGTCTGGATCTGGGGAGTTCTCAAAAAGCCACACACTACTCAAGAGCAAGTGATTAAAACAACTTATGTTAATGTAAACTGATGTATAGATTGGCAGAGAATGAAAAATCCATTTAATTTTTTTTTTGATAAAATCTAATACTTCAAAGAAATTTGGGGCTCTTTCATAAGGGCATTTCAGACTTAATCTCCAGACATTCATGGGATTTGGGTTTATTCTTCTCTGCTATTGGTAGAAAAGTTTGAAGAATTCAGCTTGGTATAGCTGTAAAATGAGGTGTGTAGAAAGAGATTGGGATGAGCCATAGAAGAGAGCAAGAACAAGACTGGACAGAGATGGTGTAGCCATATTTGGAAGGATCTGGTTGCCTTTGCCTTCCATTTAGGTAGAGCCCTACACGTACAATGTGCATTTACAGAGCTATTTCATTTAACTTTCCTCATAATCCTCAATGACTAAAACAGGGATGACATGAGCACATCTATGAGTTTTGTTGTTTAATATTCTACTTTAAGAAAGACTGACTATAGTATAAAGAATGGGGAGAGAGAGAAATTGAAATTACTAAACAGCAGCAAAGTGCCAAGCACTTTAACATTCATTATCTTAAGTAAGTTTGGCTGAAGGTGACAGAAAACTCAAAGATGTTCAACAGGTTGCTTATTTTTAATCATTTCTAAGAGATATTCAAAGTAGTCTTTACAGATTACAGTATAGAAACCCCACACTATTAGGCTTTAGGTTCTTTCAGTTCTTTGTTCAATTATTGCCAGGGAGGAAGAAGTTCACTGACCATTACTCAGGAAATACCACTATTTAGGAAAGGTTAGAGAAGGGCCATGAAATGCTCCTGACTACATCTCAATTGTGTGACCACAGCTGTCTACAAACAAAGCTGGGAAATGTAGCCTTCTAAGGAGGCATCTATATGTCCAGATTAAAAAAAAAATAAAAGATAATGGACACTAAGGTCAACAACTGATGATAAAATAAAGAAGTTTTGCCATCATTAGGAAGTAGTTCAGAGATGGTAAATGATTTGTCCCAAGCCACAAAACTAGAAAACTGTAGAACCCAGATGTATGCCTAGTTCTTTGTGAATGTGCATCTATTGCTGCTTTTTTTTCCCAGCAAGACTGATTAATTTTTTATATCTTTTACATAACTGTGTATTCCCCATAAAATTCCCACCACCTCTTGCTACTTTTATTCCAGTTCCCCACCTGGACCCGTACGGTACTGTGGAATATGGGGTGGTGGTGGGTAACAAATGACAAACTTAAAGCTGAAAAAATGGCAGTATATTGAGTAACGTAATAAAGATCAGAACTGATGAAAAAATAAAGAGCTTTTCATAATAATAAACTACCATTTCTTGAACCTTGATCATATACAAAGCTTTATTCTTTATTTAATTCTCCCAAATTTGGGAAACAGTTATCTTAAATTCTTATTTACAGATGTGGAAATTAAGACTCAGAGAGATTAATATGTCCATGTATTATTCTTATGGCTCTGCTTTTATGCTGTGAGGTCTCTCAGTGTATCATTAGAAGACAGTGAATTTTAATTTTTAGGTTTTTACTGATCGGT
>PVIJ01007724.1:13724-80255 GCA_004024925.1 Scalopus aquaticus
ACCCCAGGCTGATTGTCTCTCTCCTATTTGGTTTCCTTATAGTCCTGTTATAAGTGAAACCATTTGATATCTTTCCCTTTCTTTCTGGCTTATTTCGCTGAGTATGATCCCCTCTAATTCCATCCATGTTGCTGCAAATTGCATGTGTTTATCTTCTCTCCATGATGAATAGTATTCCATTGTGTATATGTACCGCATCTTTTTGATCCAGTCATCTATTTTTGGACTGTCATTAGTTCTGACTGAGCGGAAACTTATTTCTCACTATGCAATTTCCTTTTCACAAATAGAGAGGACGCTGAAACACAGAAATGTAAGCACAGCCATGGTGACACTGCCATCATTGTAGTTAAGGTGTGCTGAGTCCTGTGTCAGTGGTGAGACTTCAGCCTGTCCCATGGCTGGGCCTACTGCCACTCACCTCTTCTAAGACGCCTGTCAAAGAAGTGCTGCTAATCTGAATAGCCAGACTCTAATATGAGCCATGGTCACCAACAGAGAGGTGATAGTGTAGAGAAAGTCCCGTTTTCTCTCATCTCTGTAGTGAGAAGATCGAGATAGGCCTGGCACATCAGAGTAGGCCAATCGTTGCTTTCTCTTCTCTTTCTCCCCTGTCCCCTCCTCCACTTCCTTCTCCCTGCCATTTGCTCCCTCCTCACTTCCCACACCTACCCCCCACCCACTCAACTTTTTCATTCTCTTTCCTTTGAGCTCCCCATGGATCCCCTAGAGAGTAGAAGAGTATGAAATTTAAATTTGGGAGGAGAATGAAAAGGATCTCCCTCAATCAGTCTAAAACCAAGTGCTCCACCAAGCTTTTTGATAACTCAGGATAAGGGTGTGTAAGTAGTTAGCCCCAAAATAGAACCTGGACTTCCATCCTGCTTTTGTTTCTCATGTGTTCAGGTCCCTCAAAAATGGGGTGATTCAAAGCAGGGTTTGGGCATGCCTGGGTCCCTCATTCCAACACTATCAGTTCACCCTTCACCAGTAAGAAAAGTTACTATGTTCCATGCTCTGTGCCTAGCCCTTGGTAGGCAGGACCTCACACAGGCCACACAACCATCATCCGAAGAAGCTACTCTTTTTGCTGATGAGGAAACCAAAACTCACAGAGTGAAGGGCTTTGCAGTGTGTGGCAGTGCTACCAGGATCAAAATCCAGGTCAATAGATTCCACCCTATGCTCTTTCTAATGCTTACGTTGGTACCCTCCAGTGTGCAAAAGGAGCCACGTGTGCCAATCCAGCCTTGACTGGGAGTTGTGGCAATCCTAAATTCAGCAGAGGATCCCTGGTTTTTCTACAGCTGTTCTATTAGTGACTGGCTTTGTGTTTGTGAGCCGATCACAACCAAGCCAGCTGTGGAACTGTTTCCTTCTATGAATTGGCCCTCTACATCTAGTTCTGAGAAGGCCCTGGCATATTAATATTGTCACAGCTGCTGAATAGGTATCCTGCATCCAAAAATGATCTCAGTAAGCAACTGTAGCATTATGACAGGGTGTGGAATGTACCAGGGACAGCTACCTTATACTTCATTTGGCTGTTTTAGCTTCATCTAGTTAGTTTTCAAAGTAGTTTCTGGGGATTTTTTTTCTTTCCTCATATGATAATTGCCAATTTAACTAAGTAAAATATTGGGATGTGAAGGAAAAGCCCGCAGTGGAGAGTCAGAAGACCCCAATCCTAATCCAGATTCTTCTCCAAACTGTGTATAGACCAGGCTGCTGTTTAACTTCTCTGCACACCGCTGACTCAGTCACTCAATAGGGTGATAGAAATGCCACTGAATTGCAGGGAACTGAAAAGATGAGAGTGGGTTGCCATCAGCTTCTGTAGGCCAGGCTGGCCCCCTGGGTGGCCAGGGCATGAAGTTTTAGGAGTTCAGAAGTCAGGCTGTGAACTCTTGCCTGAGTCTTTGGTTTGAAACCTGACTCAGGCCTTACTTGTATTTTCCACTTTCTCCTGAAGTTGAAGGAGTTTGGACCTAATTATTTTTAAGCATCCACTATGTCTAAGCATTTGTTCTCCTGCGCTGGACACCATAAAGAGTGCCTCAAGGTAGAGGCTGGGGGAAGGAGGGCTTAGTGATGCTTGAGGTATGGTCAGTCCTCACTTTGGAGGTTGAGGTGAAAAATCTGGCTTTGACATCTTCATGAAGGACTCCATCATTTCAATCCTGAATCTGATTCAATTCCCTTATTGACTTATTACATTAAACGTGTAATTAAAAAATGCTACTGAGCTCTGATGAGTTAATAATGAATGTGTTGTAAAAGAAAACAAACAAGGGGCCTCCCTGGTGGCGCAACGGTTGGGCACAGCGCTGTGGTGCTGTCGGCGGCTGCAGCAGCGCGAGTTCAATGCCTGGCCAGGGAGATTCTTTCATGGCACAGCAGACCTCTCCTGCCTCGCCCACTTCTCCTCTCAGCAGTGTATTTCAGTCGATCTGCCTGTTCTGCTCCCCACTCTGTCTCTGGTGAATCCTCTCACTGCTCCACACCTCTGGTCTGCACCCCAGCTTGTATGCAAAAATTAATAAGTCTTAAAAAAAAAGAAAACAAACAAAATGCCATTTTGGGGTGATGTTTTCCACACTATGTTATGAACATTTTGAGAAAAGAGATCAAATATTACCCACTTCATTTACCTGTACCTATGGAGATTAGCACCTAGCCTACTGGATTCTTGTAAGAATTAAATGGAAGGGTCCATGTAAAGCACCCAACAGGAAGCCCTCATAAATAGGTGGTAAATAAATGCTAAATCTTTTCCACCCACTCCTTTGATTTATGCCTCCACGTATATGCATATTACACTCATAAATATTGAGATGGGGTTTATAGTCTATGGGTAAATAACAAGAATAATAGCAATATTGATAACAGTCACTGATACTATGCAGACTCTGTAGCAAACATTATTCTAAACATACACACACACTTAAACCTCATAATAACTCTTTGAGCATGGTCCTGATATTATCCTCACTTATGGATGAGGAAATAGGAAGACCCTAGTGAGCTTTCCCAAGGCTTAACATGAATGCCCAGCATAGCGCAGAAGTGAACATAGTCTGACTGGCTCCAGAGTTAAGAGCAGAGTGCACAGGTGATGTGCTCAATTGCAAATGTCTAGGAACCCTTTACAGCTCCTCCCATCAAGAGGTAGAATCTATTTCCCATCCACTGAGCCTGGACAGCCCTTATGACTTGCTTTGATCAACAGGATGCAAGGAAGCTCTGAGCTCTGAGCCTAGTCTTCAGCAGGCCTAGCAGCTTCTGCTCTTACTCTCATGAAAGGCTGCCACCATGTGAACAAGTTTGCATTAGGCTCCTTAGAGACAACATGAAGACAGGGTCAGCTGTCCTAGCAATCCCAGCTAAGGCCCAGACCTGTGAGTGAGGCCTTCCTAGACCATCCAGCCCCAGCCATACCCATCTAGACCAGCAAAACCTCTTGGCCAAACCACAGCATCATGAGTGATGAATAAGATGCTGATTGCTTTAAACTATGAGGTTTGGAGTGGTTTGTTATGTAGCAAAAGCTCAGACCACAGGACTGATATATTTAGAGGCTGTATGTCCTTGGGTAAGTTGCTTAGCCTCTCTGAGCCTTGGTTCCACTATCTATAAATAAGAACATTTATCCCACTTAACAGGATCTGTATGTTTGGGTCCTGCGGTATGGCAAGTAGGTACTCAAAAAAAAATTAAATTTCTTCCCCATGAAGAATATATTATGTAAAGTTGGGCTGGACAGCTGGAGAAGAATGCCAGGTGGCTAGGAGATCAATGTCTAGATCAGGATAACAAAATTTTAAGAACCTGATAGGTCTCAAATGCTTGGAACAGGTAAGGGGGAGACACTGAATTTTGGTCAAGAGGGGATTTAGACTGTTAGTTTCATGGTTGGATTGATGACTTTTAAGATTCATTGTATTCTGGAAATTTGATGAATCTCTAGCTTCAAGAATTATTTTGTGACCCAGAATAAAACTTTCTCCCATTCTCTTTTCTCACTATCTTTATAGCCAGATTTTCTTTAATACCCACTGGAAATGCTGGGTTGTAGTTAAATCTTGCATGTTTGTTGGGTAAGCCTCTTGCTAACTTAACCAGAGTAGAAAATAGGGGTTCAAAACTGTTAGCTATATTAAGCATCAAGTTCAGGGAATTCAATTGCTCTTACTAGCAACATTAACAGAAGTGAAAGAAATAATGAAGGCAGAGGACGACAGAAGTGGCAAAGTTTTATTTCACTGATTGGTAAAACACACATGAATGTGCCAATAGGATGGTATGATGTGGTGTTTGTTTTTCTGGCTTGCTTGGTGTTTTGTTTTTTTACAATTTTATGAATCTATTTATTGTATGTTAAAAATTGATGCTGGTTTACAACACTATATATGATTCAGAGATCTAAGTTCACAGTTCTCTAGATGTCACCACACCACACCCACTACCAAGGCACCCGTCATCGCCCTCCCTGAGTCCTCTACCCATGGTCCTCCTACATCCACCCTTTTAGTTTTTAAGAATTTGATTTTACTATGGGAACCTGTTATAATAACCAGCATTGCTTTTTCTCTGTCTGTTGCCTATAGGGCTCTCATTTAAATCCCTGAACCAGCAAAATGATCCCAGTATAAACCCTGCAAATATGCTAACTCACACGCAGAGTTGCATTTGGTTATGAGAAAAATTCTTTGGTTTACTGAGCTTTTGATTTTTTTTTATTTTGGTGTTTTAAATTAAATTTACGATATTTAAATTTCCCCTCTCTACAGTCATTTAAAAACATAAACCCAGTTAAAAAGGAACATTTTAGCAAATGTTAAAACTACATGCATAGTACGTTTCAAACCAGATTTGGGGGCTGTGGCTTTTAATAAAGAAAACTGAAAATATAAAAATCAAAGTGAGTTGAAATATTCTCCTGTACTTCTCCAATGTTTCTATGGAAGAAAAACAAAACTCCCCAATTCACATTTTTTTCTCTATATTCTCTGGCTTCATGCTCTCGCCTTGTGAGCTGTCCCCATTTCCCTTCACTCTTTGCTGGTGTGAACCCTTGTCTATGGGCTTTGCAAACCCCAGCACTGCTGATGAATAAACATCGTGTAGTCTGTGTGCCCCATACACTTTGGAGACAATGTTCAGCTTCAAAGTTTTAAGAATCACCCAGTCCGGTTTTGTTAATGACATTAGTGGGACCGCATTGTGGGGTGAGGGGCGGACAATGGTGCATCTCTTACATCATCAGGCACAAGGGGCTCTGTCTCCAGCTGTACAAACAGCACAGGAAATGGATTTTTTCTTCTTGTTATTTTTTGTCTATTAAAATTATGCAAACCCGGCAAACACAACAATTGCTTTGTTAAGTCTCCGAAATGTCTAACCATTCATTTCCCAAAGAAGGAGCCTGCGGTGCGTTTGATCCCGAGGATTGTTAATCCCAAACATGGAGAACTAATAAAATAATCAAAAAAAGGCCCCAGAAGTGTTGATAAATTTCAATTATCTCTTGCTCTGGATCCCAGGATTGGTCTAGGCGGGATGGGGCTGCCTTCAAGTAGTACTTGAGTTGGGCTGCATTTTCTCCTCTCTGGGCCTCTAGTCACCAACATCTCTCCTTTGTGGCTGAATCGACTTAGTGGGGCTGGTGTTTGGAGGTGCCCAGGGCCAGAGGAGACAAAGCAGGCCCGCCTCACAAAGGCAACTGAGCCAAAGAAAGCAAAATTGAATCTCTAGCACCCTGCTCCTGAGTAAACAGACAAAACTAATGGGTCTGCTATTTCTCCTCCCATCCAATTACTGGGCTCCAGTAGAGAGAATATGGCAACATCAGCTCACACAAATTCTAATACTCCTAATCCCTTCCATACATATAAACCTCACATCCACCCACATGACTTCATTACCAAAACCACCCAGGCAGGCAGTGTGAAGGAATGGGCCCACCAGCTGCAGAAAACTGCCTTCTTCAAGTTTTAATCAGTTAATGAGGGATATGCAAATGAAAAGCTTATGGGATTACGGCTTGTCCGACAGCAGTTCACCCTACTGATGGAGGACTAATACAGGTGTTAGTAAACGGGTTATTAGGCCCAGCCTAATTTAGGCCTATTCATGCTGTGCTTGCACTCTGAGCCTGACCATTTGTCCTCGTCCTGGGGACCCAGCAGGAGCCATCTTTAGGCCTGTGGTAGGTCTGACATGAGCTCCTCACAGAAGATATGAAGTTGATAAACCCACCACTGGGTGTTTAGGCATACACAGCAATGGGGAGGGGCCTCGCCATAGGGCTTTACTTCGTTCCCCACGGGGGGCAAGGGCCTGAGAAACTTCTGTGGAGCAGTGAGAGGGAATTTGACTCAACATTATTCACCACTCACTGGTGCCTTTCCAGCCTGCATCTGGCACACTCTGTCTGGGAATCACATCTAACCCCTCCCTTTTTTTTTTCCCATGTGGTCCTAGGCGGTTAGGTGGTTTCATAACCTACAGAGAAGAAACCCTGCACAGCCTATCTGCAGAAGTGCAGCTGAAGAGAGGCCTCAGGCCAACTGGCTACCAGCGAGTCTTCTCTACATTTGGCATTTAGTATATATGTTTGTTCATTAAGTACACTGTGAATGAATTCTTTATTTCAAGTCATGTAGTAGTAGCTGTAGTAGCTGATAGAGACATGAGGATGAATTTAGCCTGGAATTCTAATCTTAAAAGAGCTTAAAAGCAGACACACCATGTATAAAACCTCACCTCAGAGAGGTGATAAGCAGAAAGGGCCAGATGCCCAGCTTTGCCAGCCCCAAAAGACTAATCATCCTCCTTCTCTGAAATCCCCAAAGCTCAGGAAACCAAAGTTTAACGCATTTAGCAGCAAAACCTGTCATGAACTGATGTGAGGCTTCTTATAACATTCATATCCCAGTTGAGAAGCTTTTATGTAGTTTGTGGCTTTTATGTAATATTTGGCATGTGTTCAATATTTTCAAACTGAAAACAAAATCTGAATCCTGGAACATCTGGTCACAGGGTCAAAAGGCCATCAAGCAAAGGAGACAGGTTTTCTACTAATAGCATACTACAGATGAACCCCTTTCTAGTCAGCAAGGTACCTGAAAAGTAAACTAGTAACAAGAGGGATAAGAAATGAATATGGAATAATATTTTGAACAAGCAATAATAGTAACAACAGTATTCATAAGGTATTTACTATGTGCCAGGCTTTGCAAGCATGGTGTAATTTGGTAGACATGCACAGAACTTTTGAAGCAGGTGTTACTATGATTCCCATTTTGCAAATAGAGTGACTAAGACTGAAAATATATTCTTCCAATACCCTGCAAGTATCTTGAGAGATATTTCATCCATCCAGCTTCCGGTAATGCATGATAAAGTATAACTACCTCGCTATAGAAGTCCCTGTTCTTGCACCCCAAACTCTCAACCTTCCTCTTCCCTTCAGATGGTGTGGTAGAAACATAGAACAAGTGTAACTATTACCTTCTGTTTCTGAAAGTTATTTTGCCTCACCATTCATACCAGCCAATTGACTCTTTCCATTTTCTTGTCTATTGTTTTCACTCTTCTGTAAATGCAGACTTAGTCATCTTTATTTTACAGTCTTGTGGATCTTTCCTATTTCTTCCTTTCTCATTTTTATACATGATGTGTCTGCTTTTAAGCTCTTTTAAGATTAGAATTCCAGGCTAAATTCATCCTCATGTCTCTATCAGCTACTACTACATGACTTGAAATATAGAATTCATTCACAGTGTACTTAGTGAACAAACATATATACTAATGCCAAATGTAGAGAAGACAGCATGAATGAAGCAGTTAACATTTATTGAGCTTTAACTATTCATATGCTAATCTGTTTAATTCTCCCCAAAATCCCTGGAAGAGCTAATGTGATCTCTACTCCCATCTTAAAACCCAGAGGCAAAATTGCCACAGGTCATACAGTTAGCATGAAGCAAAACTGGGATTAGAACTTATGGATTTTAGGACTCACACCAGTCTACCTGTGCTGAACTATCTTGCTGTCTTACTATGCCAAAAGAAATCATCTCTTGAAAAACTGGCTTGTAAAATAATCATGATTCAATATAACTTAACGATTTATTCTTGCTTATCAGATTTTCAATAAATAGCTATGTGCCAGGCACAGTGCAAGATGTTGATTCACAAAGACTAAGGACACAGATGGAAGTTGAGAGTTGTTTAACAATTGTTTGAAGAGAATGTTGTTTAATGTTTAACTATTAGCTCTCTGGAAGAAAAAAGAAGACCTTGATTTGTAAACATTCCTATCCTGGCTGATATCAAACAGCCAATGTGACATCAACTGCCTTGCAAAAATTCCCGATAAGTTAGTGATCAGTTCTGCGTGCCAGCAGGAGCTGGCTCCCGCCCACCACTGCCTTAGAATACCCTCAAGATACTTCATATGCAGCCCAGTAGATCTCAAAGGCAGTCTGAGGTTAAAACTATTTTCACTGTGGGCTAAGATGCTATATTTTTTTCATTATGTTGACATTGGTCCTGATGGTGAGAAAGCAATGGTGGTGAAACTGGAGTCTTCACACAGATCAAGCCAGGGTATTGCTAGTACAACCTTTGTGTTCTTTGTCACTGTACAACTGGAGGAAAACCAAAAATCCCAGGCACTCATAAGAATGTCCTTTTTTCATGAAGCAGTGAAAGTTGATTTTATTAAACCCTAACCCTTGAATACATGTCTTTTCGGTACTCTGTGGAATGACTTGGAAAGTATAAATACAGCTTTTCTTCATACAGAGGATGGTGATGACTCAAGGTTGCACTGTGATTGCTCAAGTTGTGAGCTTAACTCTGCATTTTTATGAAATGTCATTTTTACTTGCAAGAGTGACTGACACACAAACTCTGTTTATTCACTCTTGGATGTGGCAAATATTTTCTTGCAAATGAGTAAGGTGGACCTGTCACTTCAAGAAAAACAACTGACAATATATGTTGCTAATGATAAAATTTGAGATTCCAAGCAAAAATCAAAATTTTAGAAAAGTGTATCCGCTGTTGTGATTTGATACAACTCAGTATAAAGGTTTTCAGTGAGATCAGTGGTGATATTAATGAAAGTGATATTTTAATGTTGTATGATAAACTGTGTCATCATTTGGAAGCTCTGTATAACTCAGTGAACCAATAATTTCCAAATGACCAATGCATGATGTTACAAAGTCACACATGGATAAAAGATCCCCTCAGAATGCCAGATAGATCAATGGATTTTAGTGAAATGGAGTGTGAAAATTTCAAATCATTGAAATGATTTCAAATTCCACATTGCAACTTACTTTTAGGACATTACTACTGGGTGTAGTGTAAATGAGGAAAATCCATAGTAAACTGAAACAATTATTAAAATACTCAGTTTTTTTCGAAAAGATTTATTTATTTATTCCTACAGGCTCTGGGGTGTAGGCCAGAGTTTCAGGGATGCAGGTGAGAGGATTCACCAGAGACAGAATGAGGAGCAGAACAGGCAGATTGACTGAAATACACTGCTGAGGGGAGCAGCAGTGAGACAGGAGAGGTCTGCTGTGCATTGTGGGTTAGCTCTCTGGCCGGGGATCTGGGATTGAACTCGTGATGCAGTGGCTGCTGATAACTTCATAGTCCTGAGACTTAACCCCTTGCACCTCCAGGGAGGCCCCGAATCCTCAGTTTTTTCTAAACATATCTGAGACCAAATTTTCTTCAAATTTTCCCGCTGACATATCTAAGCATATTGAATTCAGAGGCAGATATGAGAAATTAATTGTCTCCTTCTAAGCTAGAAACTAAAGGGATTTGTAAAAATGTCAAAGTCAGTCTCTTTACCAAATATATTTTATTTTGGAAAATGTTTATTTTTTCATTGTTTATGTTATTGTTTTCAATGACCTACTAAATATTTTTTAAGCTTTTCCTTTTTATTTGTTTGCTACTGCAAATATCAAGTGATATAACTCTCATAAACAAAAACCTTTGGCATTCTCAATAAAATAAAAAAGTATATGAGGGTCCCTAGCCAAGAGTTTAAGAACCGTTGGTCTAATAGACCATTATTCCTTGTCTTGAAAGAGTGAGTCTAGCTGACCAAGAGGATGGGAAGAGAGGTCAAACAAAATCCGTAGCCAAGAGGGAATGTGTTTGGGTTACCATAAGCTGGTCAGCATGCCTGCATTTGAAATATGTGGGGAGAGGGGAAACAGGACAGAAGCAGGTAGGAGCCTTGTTTGCCTGCCTAGGAGTATGTATTTATTTTGTGGGCACCCAGGAGCCATAGGAGGATTTTAAGCAGAGTCATGATGGGATCTACAATTTATTGATAGAAAGACTACTCTGGCCTCAGGGGGTTATAGCATATTTATCCAGGGGCCAAACGCTGATGAGTGAGAGCCCACCTCTGGGAGTTTTGTTTGGCTGGTGCTGTGTCGTAAAAGTTCTGAGTTTGATAGCTGGATTGCAGCAGGTCCCACCATTCCCTTTTGTCTTCCCCTCCTCCCATTTCCCTATAGTATGTTATCTTCCTAGTGCTTATGATGGTGACCACTTCCAGAAGAGAGGCCTGGGGTCCTTGTCAGAGGCACACTGCCTTGACTAGGGAAAACCAGGGACTTCTTGTTTTTGTTTTTGTTTTTTATGATTTTCCCTTTGGCCTGAAGACCTTTGAAAAGCAAATGACTGCTGGCACAGAGAAGGTGGTGAGTTGTGTAATGAGCAAAATCAGGCTTGGAGAATCTTAGGTCTAACTTTTAGGCTTTTCTGGTTTTTTAGTGAAAGAAAACCATTATGTGCTAGAATTTGATTTTCTACAAGCCATCTCTTCTGAAAAATAGCTAATTCATATGGCCATCATCGTAAGAGATATCGCTTAGTTTCTTGGGGAAATCTTACAAGTTGGACACTGAAAAATCATAACTTTTAAAAATCATAACTGTTATTTTCCAAAGAATATTTTGATGTAATAAAATGTTTAAAAAGAGAGAAAGAAAAATCACCTCCTGTCCCCCTCTACATAATTTTTATTATTTTTTTCAACAATCTTTCTCATTGTTAGTGCACAAGCAAAGTAATCACTACATAGTTGTCACCAGAGAATAGAATTAATTTTATATTCAACTCTTATTATTTGGGCAAGGAGAAAAATTGATATAACTGAGTTCCTGCTGAGTGCCAGAGACTGCTAGAGGTTGTGACACACTTTATCTTATTAATTTTTTTAACTATCTAAATAGTGGGTATACATCAAAATTTTACACAGGGATTCAGTGTCATAATAAGAGGTTAGACTAATACTAATTGGTTATCCAGTTTACCCAGATTGTGAATGACAGAGGAAGGATTTGAACCAGCTTCCTCTGACTACAAGCCCCTTCCTCTTTTCGTTGTATTTTCCCCATGTTGTTTCATTGTCTCCTAGGCTATAATTGTGCTGGCTTCGTTTTAACCTAGTAGCTTACAAACCGTGGGAAGTGGGGAATTGGATCTTGTCTGGCTCCCCAGCACCTAGCACAGGGTCTAGCAGGTCATAGCTATTTAATACTTGTTGAATAAATGCAGTGCCTGGACCAACCTTCCCCCCAAACTCGTGAAGAGCTCAGGGCTAGTTAGGACCTCCTCCTGGGTTTCCTCCTTCCTCCCCTTGCTCACTCCATTTGGCAAAATCTGATCAAAGTCCTACATACTGAGCCCTCGACCAGGTCTGGAGAAACCAACGCAAAGCCCCCTGCCAGGAAGCACGCAGAATACTGGGAAGGAAGTACCTGACAGGTGCAAGGGCCTCACAAGGAGGAACAGCTGGCCCTGGGAGCTGTGGGCTCCTTTGGGGAGGCCTCCAGGACAGGTGGCTTTGTCCATCTTCAAATGAAAACATCTAAACCTGAGCCTTGAGGTGAGGATTCAGGGAGCAGAAGACTGGGGTTCAGGCTTGCCTTTTGGCGTTTTATTTTCTCTTAGGCAGAAGCTGCATGATTCACAGTTATTGTTTTCTGTATACCATGTAATTTGAATCCATTAAGACCTCTTGGTATCTGAAGGAATTCTAATTGTAATTCCTTCTGGAAATTGGATAATTGCCACCCCCCCCTAAATTTACCTTTTATTGGGATCCACAGGCTTTTTCTTTTTTTTTACTTTTGTTGTTTATGGGTTTTAGAATCATTTGGAATCATCATACAACAGTTTTGGCTTTTACATTTTTCTGGGCATTAATTACAAAATCAAGGTAAATTCTTACTTGATGCCAGCTTTATATGGATTTGCTAATGTGATTCTTTGCAGTCCTTCTCTCTGCCAGCATCTTAAGAATTCAGAAAGGTGATATGAGAATTCTGGAGCTGTGTAAAATTGACAAGGGTCTCTCCCTTCAAAATGTTATCTTCCAGGTCCATGATCTCATTGCTGTCGAATTCCATCTTTGGATAACAATAGAGCCCAAAGCCAGTGTTTAAATACTTTGTAGAATGGCTGAGAAAATTTTTATGGCCTTGGAATATGTGGGTTGGGGGAGTAGGGGCCGGTGTCCAATTATACATATTTCATCAAACTCCAAAACTGTCTCCTTCCATCTGCCTTTGCCCCAAGTCTAGATCTCACTGGAGGATTAATTTTCCTAAAAGGTGAAAAAGATACTGGAAATATTTAGATATCAGAGTATCAGGCAACCATATGAACTTCTTAGAGGTTCTGCTTGCTCTCTGTGAATGAGTAATTGCAAATGAAATTCATCGAGAAGGGAGTCTTAACAATGTGATGTTGATTCTCAAAACATAAAAGCTTCAGATTTCTATCTGTAATTGTCTCCTTGAAAGAGGAGCAACTACTTTAACTTTTTTGGTTCCCTTGGAGAAGAGAGAACCCAACTAGATTCTTCAATTCTTCCACACAAAAGTCTTTTTTGTACCCTAAATACTTTTGCCTTTGGAAATAAAGAACCCAGCTGACTAAGTCCTTCGGTAAATGTTCTAAACACCTAATTTGGACCAATACCTTGTCCTGGGATTGGCCTGTTAACCTTTCACCCTTTACCCAGCCTGCCATGGGCAAATGATCCTCTTTGAATCCTCCCCAGGCAGACACACAACGTGGGATGCTTAAGTCTATTGAACCTGAGGATTTGGGGAGGCAGCTTTTCCACATTGCATTGTTCACCATTGCCATTTGTTTTCTATCGTTCCTCCCAATTAGTCAGCCAAGGCTTTGAAAACACATGTGATTTTAATGCCTTGTAGACCATTCCTCTATTCTGAGTTGGAGAAACAAGAGCAGGCTCATGACACTTTAAGATGCCATCATACTTACATGTTCTAATATGTTCCATAAAGAAATATGTGTCCCACATATTACAGCATAGTGAATAATCACTGACACATAACATTCTTTAGAATGTAAAAAACTGTTTTCTGTATCTAATTTGCTTGACTGCTTACAATAAACAAACTTGTGGGGGTGGGTAGCAATTGTCAAGGCCCATTTTGTCAAGATGAGTAACTGAAGTTGTAGAATATAAAAAACATTTCCAAATTTACTCAGTTAAAGAAAATTGATTTGTTGTGTGTTTCCTTTTCATTTGAATTTACCTTTTCATTTGAATAATGAGCTTTTAAAATTGTAAATAGTTTTTTTCACTTGATTCATTTTTATTAATAAGCAACAAATAAGGAAAATAAGTCTTATTGTAAGTCTACTGTTCTCACAGCGTAAGATAAGCAAGAGAATAGAAAAATAAAAGGATAAAGCTTTAGAGCCAAATAGAAGACCTAAAAACAGATCTAGTGCATTTGAGAACTTAAAATCTGAGATGTGGCACTCTATTTCAGTAAGACTAGATGGTTCATTATATAAATGGTATTATCTATACTCCTGGAAGAAAAAGACCTTTTAACTCACACTCTATGTAAACATTATAGGTGGTTTAAATATTTCAGTGCTTTAAAATAAAACTGGAAATGTAGAAACCTGAAATGTGGAGACTTTACTAATCACAGGACACCCAGAAGCATGAAGGAAAGAGATGCTTTTTAATATAGGATAATATACCCAAGACAAAACTCAAAAAGCAAGTGGTAGCCTAGAAAAAATATAAACTATATGGCAAGAAAAACTTAATATTACCACTATACTAAGTGTTCCTATGAATTTTAAAAGGCAAACTTTCAAAGTGGACAAATAATATAAACAGGAAATTCACATAAGAGGAAATCCAAAGTCCTAAATCAACAGAAATAAAGTTTTAAACTCAGTAGTCACGGAATTGCTAAATATTATAACAATGAAGAACTGTTTTGCCTGATCAAATTGGCAAAATCAAAAGAAAAGCAATACCACTGTGAATTGGAGAAGATTCTAGAGAACTGGCACTCTCATAAACTAATGGTACAAGGGAATTTGTCAGTTACCACAACACTTTAGTAAGCAATCTGGCATCATATATTAAATTGTACTTTTGTTAATGAATTAAATTTCCATTTGGACTAATAATCCTATTGATACTTTTAAAAACTTCCATCCACAGAAATAATGACATCAGGAAATAAAGTTCTAAGTTCAAGGATGCTTATTATGGCAATATTTGCAGTCATAAATATAAAAAAATGAAACAAAGTATTAGTAGTGTTATATAGTAAATGACAAAATAAATGAGTGTATCTACACTATATAAATCAGCAGAGTCCTTGTGTAGATCAAAGATGAAGATTGCTGAAGTAGTTATTGTAGCCACATCTGGATTAGGACAACTGGCTGTTCTTGGCAAATGACTTAAACCAGCTATCCACACTAATACCATGTTGTATGGGGTTGACCAAAAACAAATTAACTTCATCATAGCAACATGATGGGAACAAGAGGAAGATTCTATACAAAAGCAATTCATATTTGAGAATGAAGATAAAGAGAATATTAATTTATTCTTTACAGACCTTTGTGTTATTTAATTTGACACAAAACACTCATTAATTTTGCATTTTAAAAACCTTAGGAACATTTTTTTTAAGTGGCGTTAACTCTACAAAAGTAAAAGCAAGATTGCCTTTGACATGCTCTTCTTTCTGTAAGAAACATCTCCCTCTCCTTTTACATTTCCAGTGATCTCTTTTTTAGTTTAGACACTGAGTCCCCTGGGATGTCTTTTCTAACTACTCCAGACAGTCCTACATGCTTGTTCTCTATGCTCCACTAGCACCCTTAATACTTTCTGCCAGTGCATTTGTAATAATACCCATTTATCTATTTTTCCTGTTAGGTCATACATTTTATAACAATAGGAACTTGGCTTTATTCAATCCTGTGTCTCTTAACACTGCGCCTGGCAATGGTAGGCACTTGACAAATATGTACTGAATTCATGGATGGATGGATGGATGGATGGATGGATGGATGGATGGATGGATGATAGATGGAAGGATAGTGAGATGCAGCATTGAGTTTATTTTTGGCATGTTTACCTTCACAATGCTGTGAAACAGGCCCGATAAGATTAATTTTTTTTTTTTGCCCAAGCAGTTTCTTATCATCATTTCATGAGACTATATGAGTCACCAGCATATTTTTAATGCTAACATTTGTAACCCATAAGGGAGTGTAAAAATCTCATATTGTAAATTGCTAGGCATCATAAAGTATTGGAAATTACCCTACTCCAGAACTACATTTTGAGTCATTAAATGTAGAATTTTGGAAGTGATATTTAATCACTCACTGTGAGTTTCAACTCCATCTTCTCTAAAATAGAATGAGAATTGCTACTTCAAAGGTTTATGGTAGAGATCAAACAAAATCATATAGCTAAGACTCTATTAATTATAAGTGAGTGGTACATGCTTTTGATTATAAAGAAAAAAAGATGAAGTCTCACATTTCTTCCTGGAGTATTCAGTTTTATTCATTCATAGGGTCTAGGTGTATCATATTTAATCTTTTTGACACATCAGAAGGAAAGAATCATAGAATCATAAAATTTTAGGGTCTAGTGTGATCACAAAATCCTAGTCCATTCTCCCCATTTTGTAGTTAGGAAAATTGAGGTCCAGAGAATTTTTCTGACTTTACTTAGGCCATATGGCAAGTTGGTTCAACTGAGGTCCTCATCTACAAAAAAATCTTAGCATCTTTTTATCAACTCACTATTTTTGTGTCCCAAAAAGAAATTCATTTCAGGAAGAATTTGCCTTGCTTTGACAACAAGTATTCCTAATCTCAAACTCAACACAAAGACTTCTGTGAGGTCTTTACTCACGTGCTAAGCTGTGAATCTAATTATTACAATGAAAAATGCAAATTTCCCCATAGAACTGTGTCAATCAATTCACAAATGACTTACTGTACAGTCTTCATGAGCGTGTATAAGTTTTGTGCAACTCCAGTGAAACAAACATGAACAACAAATAAAACTAAAGTCTGACACAAAGGAAAGACTGAACCACAAGTCCTGCCCTCCCATTCACTTTGTGTTTGGGGACATTGTTTTGGGAAGGGAGCTTGGGTTTTGTTTTTAATATGGTGACAGTAACAACCCCTTACATTTCTGCAGGCCTTCAGAGTTTAAAGCAAGATCACACACATTCTCACTTTGATCCTCACTACAGCCTTGTGATGGAAGCCAGCAATTTTCTAAGAAAATCCACTCACGCTTTTTGACTGATCTCCTCTTTTGTTTCAGGCATATTGCAACTCAAGGAGTTACAAGTCTCAAGTGTGAACTCAGAATAACTCAGAATGACAAATATAATGGTCTATTTTTCCAAAGAGGTGTGTGTGTGTTTGTGTGTGTGTGTATGTGTGTGAGAGATAAAGAAATAACAATAATAAGGGAGTGGGTTGGTAGAGAAAAAGAATTCCAGTAGTTTTGCCACTTATATGCTTTTCTTAAGAAAAAGCTAAAGACTTTGTAGCTTCGTTTTTGTGAATTTCTAAATATGGTATGCAGCAGTAGTTGTGGTTGGATCACTTCTGCAGTAACCAACATCAACAGTTATGTGATAGCAACATAAGGACAGTATAGGATGATGGGCAGAGCGTGGACACTGGAGTCAGATTATCTAAATTCAAATCTCAAATCCTAGGTATGTGTGACATTAGGTGAGTCACTATACCTCTTTTCCTAGTTGTCACATCTGAAAAATGGATATAATAATAATACCTACCTCATAGGATTAATTATGAATATTGAATTAGTATATATAAATTATTTAAAACAATGTCTGATACAAAAATTACTGTATGTGTTTTTGCCACAATCATCACCATCATCATCATTTTTTCTGAAATCTGTGTTCCCAGCTTTTTTCACTAGAAATTTCACTAGGAGTGCTGGTTTTGTCTTACATACAAAACTTCACAGTTTGAGATCAATATTTTCTGTAGTTTGTAGCACAATGAATTCCTATGAAGGTATTTTGTAATTTTTTTTGGCATTTCTTACACAGTGATTAATGAATCCTGGCTCTGGAACCAGACTATGTGCTCAAAATCTTTCCTCTATTCCCTGTAAATTATACAATCTTGGGCAACTTATATTCTTCCTGGTGCTTGGTATAATGATTGTACCTACCTCATTGGGTTATTTTGAAGCTTAGACGAGATAATATGTAGAGTGTTTGCCCAAAGGACTGTCGTATAGTTGTGGAGTCACTATTTGTCAGGATAGGGAGAAAAGTATATTTACACTCAGAAATGAAGTTTACAATTTTTTTAAAGCAAAGTCAAAAGAAGAGCTAAAATGTTACAGGAACTTACTATTTGTGCCATCTTATTCTTAGTTCTGTATGAGTATTATTTAATTATGTCATTACAAGAAATTATACATATATCATAATATACATATTATTGATATGTGTCACCCTGATCTATTTTTCTTTTTTATTCTGTGATACAATTTTGAGATCATTTTTTCCTCTTTTTCTCTCAATAATCACTATCAGCAGGCCTGGGCTTATGACAGTTAGTGAGAATATTAAAAAGTGTTGATTGTCAATTCTCTTGACACTTCTCATCAAGACATCAAAATCTCCATCCTCCAGCCCTCTAGGAAGGAAGAACATAATTACTGAGCTGCTAGGATATGTCTTCTATAGTTAACAAATGTGTTTACTTAGTATCTCTCCTTCCCTCGGTGGGAAAAATAACACGTGGGAAATGAAAATAAAGAAGAATTTTTCATTTTAGGTGGTAATATATCTTTGACTGAATTCTTGAGAAGTTTCTCAGTTATCATCTCTGGCCTCCTTTGAGAGCTAAAACTGATGAAAGAGATAAACTGCTATCGGCCTAGAAAGTAATTGAAGTACTTGATGCCATTGATCATTCTTTATCTCTAAAGCATTTGCTGGCTTGTATGTATTCCTATCATGGGTCATGTATAATTTAACGAATAGATATTATAAAAAAACTTGACACAATCTTTATGCTTCATTTTCACCAGTAAAATAGTATAGATAATGCAAATTTTTTTACTGGAAGTATCTAGATCAGCACTATGATGATAAAAGTGTTCCATATCTTTTAATATCCTATGTGGTTATCACTAGCTACATATGGCTGGCTGTTGAAATGTGACTGGTGCAACTGAAGAACTGAATTTGTAATTTTATTTTGGACCTAAATAGCACTATTATCTGTGGCACCCTGGCTGCTTCTTTTAATGTCTGACATCTGAGAGGATCTAAAGACAGTGAAAAGTTGTGAAGAAGCAAAAGCCAATAGTCATGCAATCTAGTGGCCACTTTGTGCTCCTAAATACCTTTCCTTATGAAAAGGCATCAGACCTGCTTTGAGAAATGGCTGGCTCAAGGTCTGGGCAAGGCAAATGTAAGAGGGAACATCTTGTTGACTCAGAGAGAAAGGATGCATTAAAAAAAAAATAAGGTGTTAAAAAGACAGAAGAGTTCTGGTTTCAAGATGAACTAAGCACACCTATTGCTTCCAGTGACAATAATTGAAAATAACTGACTCGAATGTGGAAAGCAACTCTCAGAGGAATTTTTGAGGCAGATTGGAGCAAGAAGACTGGGTAGCATTTAAGGGAAAATCACAGTAAATCTCCTGAGTTGTTCATTTTTCTCCCCATAGATATCCTCTCTCTGCCTCTAGGGCAGCCTAAAACCTACAAATGTAAGCGGGTTCATGCAGAAAAGCCCATGCTTCCTACCCAGATGACCCGGGGGTTGGGGGTGAGATCCTGTTGGACAGTTTTGGACTTTCCTGGGCCCACTCCAGATGAAAACCAACAAGGAAACAGTCACCTCTCTTCTTCATCAGTGGCAGCAGCAGTGGTGGACGTGGCCTCTATAGAGTAATGCTCTTGGTATAAAACTCTATAGGTGTAAGTTTCACTTATACTAAGTGAACTTTATACTCCAGCAATAAGGAGTATCCCTCCCACAACATGGACATGCTGGGTGTGGCCACTGCTGAGCTGAGCCCTGTGAGTCCCCAACATATGCCACCGAACACCAGCAACAAGTATGCATGAATGAGATACTTTTCTGCTGAAGCCAGCAATTCAAGATAGCCGTCACTTGCTTGAGTTGAGAAAGCTGAATCCTTTAGCTCACCCTACAGGTAGTAGAAACAAAGGAGAGACATCAAATACAGTACAGAAAATATTATTGGGCTCTGGATATAATTATGAAATGGGGAAGTCTGATTCTATTATTCCCAAACACCTACTGCTATGGGCTTCTTACCTGGTTCCGTTTCCATAGCAAACAGTCATCCATTGCGATGCAACTGGAAACAAGAGAACATCAACTCTTGCCCACCTCAGGCTACTGTTTTGCTTAGCAGAGACCAGGGTGGCACCTAGTGATCAGAGTGGGGAATGGTTAGAATGGCAGGACTTTTGCTAAGGTCTACATTCAAGGATTATAAATGAGGATTTCTAGGTTTGGACCTTAACCCATTATCACTGACAGAATGCTGACAGCCTAGCAGCCTACCGTGATTTTAAGGACTAGAATTAGAAAAGAAGTCCCACATTTGCAAAATAGTGTCTTGTAATTAATCAACTTCCTTCGTAATCTCTAGCTGCCAGAACTGAAACCAATAGGAGAGAATTGCTAAAGCAAAACAGCCTTTAGAATAGGAATACCCTGGAATATAATACCTCCCTGAATTGGTCATGAAGGCAAAAGACAAGGGGTTTCTCTTGCTGGCAACCTCAAAAGCCTTTACTATATAAAAAGAACTTTGGTTCTTTCTTTGACTGGTGAGGCTGTCTCAAGATGCCTGTGTATCTACTCTTCCCATATTTTCCCAGACCCAAGGCCCCTCTCTGTGGTTCATCCTTCCAAATTCTTCCCAGCCGGAACAGCAGAATTAAGAGCTGAGTAGTAGGAAGAGACCATACTGTCTTTGAGTCCAAATGACATCTTGATGTTCTATGCCTGGCCTGGCCCCTTTCCCTATGCTAATACACCCACTTTGATCAACTTCATCACCACTGATTGCAATTTTCTTATTATCTGCTAAAATGGGAGTTTGAACTAGATGCGTATTCAAATTTTTTCCAGATTCCTCTGGGGCATGGGACTCCACATCTCATTAACTAAAGTGCACCCTATTTAGGGAGCCATGGCATATGAATGGGTCCATCTAATTCCCTGGCACAATGCCCAGCATGTAGTAGGTTTCTCAGTGACTATTCCATTGATTGCTAATCTGGGGCAAAGCCAACACAGCTAAACCTTTCTCCATATAGGTTCATTTTGTCTTACCGTTCTTGCCTTGGGCTGTTGTAGTCTTTTGATGAAGGTCTTAAATTAACAAGCTCATTTCACATCTAGGACTAAGACAAGCCTTCCTGTTCTCCCCATTCCAAATGGGAATGAGGACAATTTCATCCCTATCACTCTCAGATCCCTCGCCCCCAAAAGCTCAGATACCAATTAGCCTCCATTGGAGATTAATAAACAATACAATAATGACAGATAAAAAGACTAATTCCTTGGTCAAGAGAATCACTTTAATTAATTTAATCCCAGCTGAAAGATCAGCTGCGCTCAGGCTGCTCACCAGCAGGGGCCCTTTATCCCAGCCTGCCCCCTCCTCGAGAGTCGGGGTGCTCGGAGCCGGCACTTACGCAACAATGAGAAACAGATTGTACTGTCAGGCTTCATTAAAGGTCATCATTAGTATTCCAATTTGAAGACTGTCACTCTAGCTCAACCCCTTTACCAATTCTTCCCTGGTGCATTGTGAAGTTTGGTTCAGCTGTGAAACGTAAAACTCTCCCCAGACGCCCAGTCAGGAATGGGTATCATTGGATGCCTGTCGCTCTGCAGCTTAAAGGGCAAATCCCCAGGGAAGTGACTGTCCCTAGACTCTATTTGAAAATCAAGTCCTGTGCAGCTGCCTGGGACCAGGACATTTCAAGGAATGGAAGGTTCTAGGACTCAGTCATAGCAATTAAAAATAGGTTGACTTTGTCTTCTTCCCAGGAGTCTATTCCACCTGTCTTCTTACAAAAGAGCTGGCATAGGTTTCTTAGTGGAACTGTAGCTGCTGACAAAGAGGAATCACCATCAAAGTGGGAAATTGCTCTGGGCTGAGACTCATCAGAAGGTCAGGAAACCAGCCTAGTAGTCCTTAGAGCGAACGACCTTCAGAGAACAATCTCAGCTGGCTGTGGGGAGAGTGTTTAGCTACTCATTTCACACAGGATATGCAATTTCACTTTTCTTTCTCTGCAAACTGCCAATTTTTAACTACTTTCCCTCTGCTGAAGAATTTTTTTCAAGTGATTGTGTGCACAGGGATAAAATTTTACAAGCTGTTTCCTTAGTAAGTAGAGCAATAGTATCGTACCTGCCTGTTAACGGAATTGTGTCACCTCTGCCAGATGCTGCTCTTACACTTTTCTGACTTTTTCCCCTCAGGCTTTTTCAGGAGTTTGTTTTTGTTTTTATTCTTTTGACTTTCTCAAAGTCATTTTGATGGAAGGCAATTTAATGTTAGACTTTTTAGAACTGGAGTCTGTTTTTGCAGTGTATTCTAATCACCAAATAAATGTGTTGCCTAAATTAATATCTATGCTGTTTTTCTTGCTTGCTTTTTCCCCCTTCCTTTCCTCCCTTTCTCCCTCCCTCCTTCCATCCTTCCTTCTCATTCTCTCCCTTTCTCTTCTTCTTACACTTTGTCATTGTTCAGATTGGTAAATAATGTCTAGAAAAGGTAAAGTTACAAGAGGGAAAATATGGTAAAGCCTGCATCTGCCCTGCTTGTGAACAAACCCCGGTGATGTACAGGTGTTAGGCTCACTGGGACATTTTAACAAAATCAGAAGAAAACTAATTTTTAAATAATTGTGTTTTTAAATGAGCCAATTTAAGCTTAAATCTACTTTGCTGCAGTTTCTGACTCAGTGTTTCCTGAACTGTGTATTTTGAATGGTCAAGCATTAACCGTAAAGATAAACTTTTAATCCAATATTCACAGATCCACTTGGTGAATTCTACCCATGGCAATATTTCCTTGTGGCTTTCTTTG
The DNA here is from genome assembly GCA_004024925.1 of Scalopus aquaticus. Classification (NCBI taxonomy): domain Eukaryota; kingdom Metazoa; phylum Chordata; class Mammalia; order Eulipotyphla; family Talpidae; genus Scalopus; species Scalopus aquaticus. The sequence continues at coordinate 36,252 of PVIJ01007724.1, forward strand.
CTCTTCTGTCCCTGTTAGAAGGAATGGCAGCCCTAGCTATGCCCTGTAGCTCCTGAATGAGAGCAACTTGAGCAAGTCATTCTAGGTGCTTGTTTATTTGTCTGTGAGTACCCTGCAGGCAAGGTTGGGTGGTTGTTGCTTGTTTTTGTTGTTGTTGTTGTTGTTGTTTCCTAATCAAAACAGGTCCCTTCACAGTACACTGGATTATAAATTCAAGAAGACAAAGATTATATCTGTCTTACTTGCTGCTATATCCTCAGCACATACCATAGTACTCAGGGATATAATAAATGATTAAAAGATCAAAAGGTAGTTTTGGAGTTCCTTCATCATCATAAAAGTCTCCATCCTTCCTGGAACCTGAAGTAGGGATCCTATTTTAAGTGCCTCATCTTGTAACAGGGTGGTCACCAGGAAAAGGGGAGTTTCCAGGTTCCCTGCCCCACCCAAGGAAGGGTGCAGCTGAGCAGGGAGCAGGAGAAGCTGGAGAGGAGGCTGGAGGAGGGAAAGAAGAATGATGGAGAGCCAAAAGGAGGCCTGGAGGAGCACATGGAGCAGAGAGACATGTGAAGAAGCTGCACTTGCTTCTTGGTCTTGGACTAGTTGAAACAGACGTGGGTGAGAGACCCGTGGGGAGGTTAACAATGGCAGCTTTTTTCTTGATTTTGATTTTGCTCTTTTCCTTTCAAATTTATCTGGCTGTTTCTGCCCTTTCCTATGTGTTTCCCCCCGAAGGTGCCTTTGACTCATGGTAGGCCTTCTGGCCTCAGTGGCCCTGCTTTGGCACAACCCTGTTTGGCTGGGCATTTGCCCAGGAGGGGATGGGTAACTTTAGGTGCTCGATTTGGATACTTTATTCTTTCCCTTCTCTTTGTTGCACATGAGTTATATTAAAGTTCCTTTCTATTAAATGTCTTATACACTAGAGTATGTTTTGTCTTCTTGTAGCAGATGGCAGAACCTATTTAGAGTAGGCAGGTTTGAGGGTTCTGGGGTGCCCCTCATCCTGCCCTGTAACATTCTCAGCTCCATAGTGATAGTGCTAATAACGGAAATCCCTGACATTTGCAAGACACTCTAGTTCACAGAGCCTGGTCCTACAACATGTCCTGTTGAACTTATGGTACCTGTGCCTCTTGGCAGCAGTAAGTGAAAAAATTGAAAATGGCCTCTTGGAGTTGTTTCATTAGGCTGATCTAACAGTTGATATAAGTATGTGCTGCCTGCGAGATAATAGGTACTTGAATATTTATTGAATGAATAAATCAATGAAGGGTTTATTAAACATAACTGAACTCACAATTCTCTTTTAGTAGGTCCTGGGAAATGTGTCTTTTAAATGTACAAGATTTAGATCTTCGCAAAACAGACTGAGCTGGTCCTCAACAACCTTGTTTGTGCATTGCCCTTCTGCCCAGCAGGATCCTACTGCCTCCACCCACCTGGCCCTTTGTGCTCTCTGTGCCTCTAAGTTCTACTAGTCACATGGAAAATAGAATCAATAAGTCATTCACAGTTTAGTATAAACATTGAAGAATGGGCATTTCCATGAAACAAGCAACACGTAAATATAGCATCTCATCTTGTCGTCGAAGAATAATGCTTTGAGATTGACAGTCATTTCAAGGTTCCCACTGGCTGCTGTTATCAGTGCTAGCGGTGCTGACTATGAGAGGTCTATCACCCAACTTTCATGTATCTGAAGACGCACATTGCTACGGTGTTATAGCTCGCAGGAAGCACTTCAGTACAGCCTGTGAAAGCTACAGCACGCTCAGACCACAGGCTAGGGCCAGATGGCAAAAAGTCTTAAAAATTAAGGACTCCAACCATTGCTGAAAATCAAAAATTAAGATTCTGAATTTTGGCCTCCCTGGTGGTGCAGCGGTTAGGTGCTGCGCTGTGGAGCTGTTGACAGCAGCGACGCCAGTTCAATGCCCGGCCGTGGAGATTCCCACATGGCACAGCAGACCTCTCCTGCCTCGCCTGCTGCTCCCCTCAGCAGTGTATTTCGGTTCATCTGCCTGTTCTGCTCCCCACTCTGTCTCTGGTGAACCCTCTTGCCACCCCATGCCTCTGGCCTGTATCCCAGCTTGTATGCATAAATAAATAAGCCCTTAAAAAAAAAGATTCTGAATTTTGTAATATGTGCCTACCGTGTTTTAATGACTTATTAATTACAAAATTTCTTATATAGCATAGGTTATAGAAGTTCAAAATTCTGTCCTTAATTTCAACATACCATGGTGGAGCAGAAAGCAGTTGTTTTTAGACAGACAACCTGGTATCTCCCTTAGGTAGTTCACAAACCTGAGAATTTGTTCCTCTTCTGTAAAATGGAGATGACACTAAAACCCACTCTGATGAAATGTTGTATGCATCCAAATATGCAAAATGATGCGAAAGTATTTAATGTATTAAATATGTAATTTAAGATGATTTGTGTGGCAAGAACAGAAAAATCAATTTCAAAGTAGCTTAAATATAGAGAGAAGATATTGGCTTTCATAACTGAAAAGTCTTGAGATGGCTTCATCTTCCCTGTTTTTCTTTACACACCTTCTGCTCTTCTATATAGGTGTATTCAGCACTAGCTGAATACTGAGCTATGATTTTCTCATTTACATCCTGAAAGAAAGATATTTCCCACATTTTTCAACAAAATTTTGTGGAATTGGATCACAGCTGAATAGTTGCAGAGATCTGGATTGTCCAAATTGGCCTCGAGCAATTAGGGCAGACCGTCACACCAAAGGGCCAGATCAGTAAATCCCAAAGTACATCGATGCTAGACTACAAGTGGTGTTTTCTAAAGGAAAGTTAGAGATGGGGGAGGGAGAGATAAGTGCTAAATGAGAACAAATCTCTACTCCATTGTCTAAATGTCACAGCTTTCTATTCTAATAGATATGAGTATCAGATTAACTTGCTGTATATTTATGTGTTTAATCTACTTACACTTTTCCATTAAAATATTTAAGTGAGGGTCCTCCCTGCTGGTGCAGGAGTTAAATCTCAGTGCTATGTCTGCAGTGGCCTGAGTTGATCCCTGACCAGGGAGCTGACCCACATGGCGCAGCAGACCTCTCCTGTCTCACCCACTGCTCCCCTAAGCAGTGTATTTCAGTATATTCGCCTGTTCTCCTCCCCACTCTGTCTCTGGTGAATCCTCTCACACACACCACCCTCCTCCACCTCACCTCTGACCTACACCCCAGTTCTTGTATCATAAATAAATCTTTAAAAAAAAGATGTTTAAGTGATTTGATTTACAATATTTTCTTGCTCTTTTTTTTTTCCAAATCTCAGCTTACTGAGATTACTCCCATGATAAGAATCACATTACACATTTGGTTTGTAACATATAAAAGAGTTTAGAAAACATGATGCACTGTACAAATGGCCAATACTTTCTTGCTACTTTGCTTGTTTAGATGGTTCTATGAGTGTGGAGATGCTGGTTAGCATGCTAGGGTCATGTAATTCCCTGGGTAGTCAAGTACCTTGGAAACTAGATTTATCTGTAAGGGATATGCCTATAGGTTCCTGAACCCAGATCTTATTAGACAACCGAGGCTTAGGCTTTTCTGAAACAAGTGACTCACAGGCTTTTGATGTAATAGCACTAGTCATATTGGTAAAAACTTAATTTGTATGATGATTGACATTTCACAAACTACTTTAAAAAACAGTCTAAAGCAATGGATGGATATTGGAATTTTGTTGATTTTAGATGTAGGGTAAGACCCCTAACTAAGTGGAATGTTTAATGTATTCTTTCTACAACAGCATGGCATATACATTTGGAAATTTGGGAGGATCACTACAAAAGTATCAGATTCACTTTGGCCTCTAGGAAAACAGACATTTGTGTTCATAAGTGCTTAAAATCAGTTATTAAGTTAGGACCAAAATCTTCATCCTTGGGGAGTTTCACAAGGTCAGAAGAGTCTCCAACTTAATCAGAACAAAAGCTACAGGAAGAGCAAAATGATTTAAAGACTCCTCCAACTCTTAAATTCTGGAATTCTGGAATCCATTCTTCAAGGGCAGATCATTCCAAGAGTTTTGATTACATTGTCAAGAATGACTTATCCATATTAAAGTATCTGTTTCTGAAAATTAGCATATTCTAGTAGAAATTAGGTCCACTTTCGAACCATGACCACAGAAGGAACGAATGTTCTCTAGCAGTCCATATTACCCTGGGAAAGAGAATAATACCAAACCAATGAACTCATGTTGACTCTGTCTGAAGTGTGTGATTGCCTCCATTCAATTTCAAGGGAAAGGGCCTTCTAATTTTAAATTGAATAATTTGGTTTACAGATGAAGTCACTCGTGGGCCACTGGCCGTAGCTGCCCAGTTGATAGCCTTTCCTTTCTTTGAATTGGAGTAGGTTTGATTCAAAGAACACATATTTGGTTTTTGTTGTGTAATGTATAATATAATGTATAATCCTATACATTATCCTTGCAACTCAGTTTTCACCACAAAACACAATGCATTTAGGATAAAAATTTTTGTAGCACATTAAAAAGCTGAATGATGATTTTGTAATAAGCAGAACTAACTAAAAGCAGATGCTTTAGAAATTACTAGGGAAGGTGGTGAATCACTGCCAGAGTAACAAGGATGTTGTATTAGCATAACAAAATTATTGCCAGAATTGTATTACTTAAAAATAAACGTTTGTATGTGGAATGTTGTTTTCTTAATAAGCACACATAATTATTTTAACACAACAGGCACAAGTTTATTTTTAAATATATGATTATGTTTACATTTTACTTCATTTATTTACATATACTGGGATTTGTACCAAAAAGCAATATGAGGCAGGATGTTATATTTTAATTAAAAAATAGGATTTAAAAACAGATTATTTCAGGGCAACAAAAGGAAGTTAAAATACTAGCATCTAACTTTACTCTCATCTTGTTCATATACAGTTTGGAAATAAACTTGTCTTTCTGCTTTTCACTTCCCAAATGAAATCTCGATTCAGACTGAATTTGGTCAAGCCAGAAGTATTGGTAGAAATCTTTCTGAGCTTGCAGAATATTTACTGCTTTAAATGTTAAATTCTCAGGCAATAATTTTGGTGAGTCATGGAGCTTGTGTGATTCCTTCTAGCCCTTAGTACTCTGTTCTTTAAATTATTAACACCTAGCATTTATTTACTGTGTGATTTATCTGTAGCACTGCCATTTATTATGGTCGTCCCCATGGCAGGATGACCGTAGGATGCCCAGGTGGGTTCTTTTCATCAGTTAAGGCTTGGTAGTCTTGTTGATTAGAAAAATAAAGACCGTCCCCATTATTATTACTATTGTTATTGGATTAGATATTAGGATTTGACAAGAAAAATAGGATTATGAATTCCTGGCTAGCTGGGCTCCATTCATAAGCCTTTCTTTAATACATGATGGCACATTTTCATCTGCTGTGGTGCTGAAAGAACTCTACTTTCTGTATTTGAATGAATTATAATGTACTGATCTCTGGTCAGGAAATGGTGTTCTGTATGAGAATGTGGCAGAGTATGTGAAACTAATTATACTCTTCATCTATGATGAGGATGAAAATGAATTTACGTTGTCATCAAATTGTATATGTGTACTATAAAAATGAAATTTAGCGATAATGACGATCAGTATGTTACAGCTATTATGTCCCTGGTGCCTCCCTTATATTGTCTCATTTAATCCTCCCAAGAATCCTATGTCCCAAGACATTCACTTTACAGGAAGTTTGTACCCTTTTACCAGCTCTTTCCATTTCCCCCATCCTCTGGCCCTTGGCAAACACCCTTCTGTTGTGTTTCTATCCATTCAAGTTTTTTCCTTTCCTTAAAGTCATGTTTAAATGCAGGTTGGTGAGTGAAATTTCTAGCAGTTGTGAGATATTTTGCATTGTACTGCCCTCTTGTGCTTTCCACCGAACTTACAAGCCTTGACTAAAATCCTTTCACTGCCTTCTACCCAGTCTTTACCCTTCCACTTCAACAGTTTAGTTTGCCCACTAGTTTTAAATTTAAATTGAGTTTTTAGAAGGCTCTTAGCAGATAATGGTGTCTTTGTCCATTCTAGATTCCTGAATGCTTCCTCCCTGCACTCAAGATTTTCTCCCTTTCATTGCACTCTCTTAACAGTAAATTGCATAAAAATGGTTTAAAAAAAAAAAAGACCCAAAAGTAGCCAGTTTCTAAGAGATCAAATGTGTGAAAGGGAAACTGCAATATTTATCAAGCAGAGACGTTGACTGTGAAGGTAATTCGTTTTTTATTATTGCCTCAGTTATGAATTCCCAGTTATAAATAATTAATCAAAGTTCTCCTTAATGAATCAGATCTCCTGAAAGGAAACACATTTGACAAATGGCCAAACTGATGAAAAACTCAATTCAGAGGCATCCTTAAAATGATGTAAAGAGGAATAAGAAATTCTTTAAAATACCAACATCCTAAAAATGCTAAAAGATATGTAAAGACTCCCCAGAGTGCACTAAAATAAACAATTTCTGTAGAACAAAATTTTAACTGAGAAAATTAAGTTCTCCTCACTAAATTATTATTTTGACCAAATTATTCACGAGTCAACATCATTTCAGACAAATTACTTTCTTCCAAATCATATTTGGCTAAACTGGTCCCAATTTGTATTGGGCAAATCCCCTATGCTGCCCACACAGCCAATCAACATAAGGAATTCAGTCACTGAAATTAAATTTTCTAATCTCTTTTACCCAGAAATAGTATGAATTTATTACTTCCCTTTTAAATCTTGCTTGGTTTTTCAGTCTCCTTATCACCATATAATATGATACTCACAAAAAGCTGGGAGATTATTTCTATTTCACAGCTGAAAACATGGGGTTTCAGTGAGGTTAAAGGATCTGTCCAAGTCACATGTTTAGCTCCTGCAATGGGAAGCCATGGAAGAAACAAATAAAAAAAGAAATTTTGACTATGTTATCTAATGTGTAATGTTCTCAAGTATTCTGCACCCCAAGTTGTCCAATACGGTCAAGGAAAGCTAACCCATGTTTGTTTGTTTGTTCTTTTTATTTTTTTAGTGCTCACACTGTGTTGGGCATCATCTTAGATGCTGAGGATGTAATTAGTGAGGAAAACAAAGTCCTACCTGCATTGAAAGTTCATTTCATTTTAAAATCTAAAATCACTTGGCCACCTTTTCCCGAAAGTCAAAGATTTATGATATGCTGATGTATATTATTTTTGACCAACTAATGCATGGAAGAACAGAGAATGAGCTTTCTGGGTATGATATTGAGGGTTTTATGTACATTGCTGTTTATGTACATTGAGAGGTTTAATTATTAGTTCCTTTTTACAGGCTTTGAAAGACTGAGAAGCTTCTCCAAGCTTGTGTGTGTGTGTGTGTGTGTGTGTGTGTGTGTGTGTGTGTGTGTGTGAGAGAGAGAGAGAGAGAGAGAGAGAGAGAGAGAGAGAGAGAGAGAATTCATTTTCTCACTTATAAGGTGAGGGGGTTTGATTAGATAAGATTTCCTTTCCAGACCTGTGGTTATTTAAATTTATGATTTCAGCTGAACTCCTCAGGATGGGTAGTATCTAAATAAGAATGAACTGTCACTGAACTCTTAAATATTAAATGCGACATGGTTCCAAGCACTTTGCATGGATCTGCTCATTAATCTTCACAATATCTAGTAAGATAGGTACTACAATTATTCCATTTTTATGAATGAGAAAACAAGAGGGAGGAGAATCCAGGGTGGGGATATGAGGCTAGAAAGTGACAGAACTGGAAATTAAACCCAGCTATCTTACTCTTTGTGCTTAATCATTACACAGACATCCTCTGAACAGGCTAGTGGGTAAATAAGTGAGAAATAGGAGAGTTTCAAATTTTAGAAAATCATGAAAATTTTGATTTCTGATGTTACTGATGAGTGCAGTGGAAATTTTTGGTTTTGTCTTTTTATCATTGCACACACAGTATCTAACACCCTAACATACATACAAAAAACAACTAATGTTTGACAAAAATTAATTCATCACTAGCAATCTCATTTACCCTCAGCATTAACATTGCCAACTTAATTTAGCTTTTTCACTTATAAACTAACCCTGCACCCAGAAAGTATTAACCAATAAGCTAATGTGCATGGTCATTCTATATGTTAAAAACCAACAGAACGAATAATGTCTTTACATGTAAAGTTCAGAGGGGATTTTCCCAGTACTTGTTTCCAGAAAATAAAAAATCCACTTCTTTGGCGCCCCCTAGTGCTTATCAGCCCAAACTAACAAAGAGTGCTGTTCTCTCCTGAAACGGACAGAAACTGAATCTGGATTTATTTTCTGCATTGTACACATGGAACACACACATGTGTCCTTCCATATTAAACTGTTATTTTCCCTTTCTGCATGTTACTCTAATCAGTGCTTATGTTGCAAATTGTGAAATATTCTGTTACCTGGGTTCCTTTAGCATTCTTAGACTGTAATTTACGTTATCCATCTGAATTTCTTCATCTCCTGCTCCTAGAGACTCACACAAACCTATAAAGTTCATTTATGTGATTCTAGAACTACATTCTCACTTGCATTATCAGGGCACACTGCTCTTACTAGTTCCTTCCTCTCTGTGTCTTCTCCCTTATGACAAGGCTCACTCTGAAGTCCTTGAGAAGTTAAAGCTGCAGGAAATTCTTTGGCTTGTTTGTTTTTTTAATTTTAATTATTTCATTGAGCTAATGTTGGTTTACAATGCTGTATATGATTTATGGGTATAGCTCCAAGATCTTCAGCTGTTACCTTACTACACCCACCACCAGAGCACCCATAACCTGCCATCATAGCCCACTGGGGCTCCTCCCTGCTTTCTTCTCCCCTCCCCACCTTCATCCCCTCTAGTAGCCCCCAGAAGAAAGACAAATACAGGATGACTTTATTCATTGTGTATTTTGATGAAATAAAATAAAGGACAAAACTATACCAAAACAAAACCTAGAAATCTGACTGTAGAACTGAGAAAGTTCTCTGTGGAAGAAGAAAGCTTGCCAACTCTCCTTTCACTTTTCTTTACATAAAGGATCCCGCTACACAGCGCCCAAGTTCTTCAGTGCCTTGCAGAGCTTCTTGTTTGTTCACCAGTAAAAAGACCTTTTAGCTTTCCCTACACACCATAGGACTCTTACATGCCACCACCAGAAACGAACAGAGTCCCTGGAGGTAAAGAATTTGGGCAGATCCCCATTGCCTTTTGCATCACCCTCCATTTTAAGGACTCTCGTCTTTGGGTGAAACTCATCATGCCTGCATCTTCTTTTCTTTGCATGCACAATCCCCCACAATCCCCCAAAAGCAGCTGGTGAAGAGGTTGGCCTCAGCAGCTGGATAAACAGGCTTAAATACTTCAGATTCCTAGTTAGACTTAAACTGGAGACTCTACTCTATTTTAGTGAAATGAAATAATGAATGATAATATTAAAATTATAAAAATAGTGACTGACTTTCATTTAGCACTTGATATATACTAAATACATTGTCAAATGCTTTACATTAGCATTTCACTTAATTTTCACAAGTCCCCTATGAAGTGTAAGTAAAGTTATCATCTTCATTTTACAGAGAAGGAAACAGGTTTAGGAAGGTTACTTGCTTCAAGAGGCACTCGGGCTTTGAGAGAATCTATTTGATGTAGTTATTCAGACCAGAAGCCTGTAGACTGTACTACAAATGCAGCTTTGCCACTTTCTCACTGATCCTGAAGACACTAAATTCAGCCTAAATACTTAACTACTATTTCATTTCCAATCTCCATGAGACCTGGTCCTACAGCAGATCCTGTTTTCAGGCTTCTCTGAGAGTCTGTTACTCTTACACATTTTATGTATCCTTACAATATTCACTATTTTTACTCAAGTTATCTCAAGTGGGTCTTTGCTCTCTTAGAGGAAATGGACATAATAAAATAGTTCCCATTTTACAGATAGGAAAATAGAGGCCAAGAGAAAGGAAGAAACTTCATCTCAGTAAGAGGTAATGTCAAAACTGAACTTGGCCTGCGTGTCTTCCAGCTTCCTTCAGTTCCTATCCCTACTTCCTTGTGCTTTTTTTTTTCCATTTGCCCTAAATTTTGGGAACCCTGTTGCCCTAGTAGCCTAGATGTGTCACTTTATCTCAGAGCCTTATTGTTAGCCAGCTTGTAGAGAAGAAAGGTCAAGGGCTTGTCTTTTGATGAGTTTCCATTTCTTTTCTATACACCCATTTTGCATTGATCATGTGCTACCCTATGAAAGTTTGCAGGGCATTTTATAATGGTGTTTAGCATTAGCTTTTATTTAGCTTCCCAGGTATTTATGACTTGGATTTTCAGGTGAGAATGAACTTACTTGATATCTAATTCATGTCAGAACATGAATCTATAGTTAGTGCCTGCTGCAGTATTTAAATCAAATTAGATAATCAGTACATATCATTGACAAGATGACTAAATGGATCATGTATTAGGCAAAATGCTGGCTATGCTGCTGTAGCAGGATCACAGCACAATAGTTTACCTCTCTCCCATCGCTTGGAGGTAGGCAGGCAGTCCAGAAGGAGAAGGAAGCTCTGTTCTGTCAAATTCTCCAGACTCAGTTTCCATCTTCTCACTTTGCCATTTTCTAGGATTTTTTTCTCCTCATGGTCAGAGCTCACTCCCTGGTACTGTATTCACACTGACCAAAGGAAATGAGAAAAGGGATAATGAAGGAAAATCAGGTAGTTTCCTTAGTAAAATGTGATTCAAAAATGCACATATTTGCTCTTCATGCAGCTCATTGGCTAAAACATTGTCTCATGTCCCCTGGGCTTCCAAGTGATGCTGGGAAATATAAAGTCTAAATGGACAGTCATGTGGTCTGGTAGAACTCATTGCTCCATTGCTGAAAGAAGGATGTGGAGTCTTTTGACATTCTAATGCCCACCAGAATGACTAAAATTAAAGTCAGTGGAGGATAAAATGGTATGCATACCTTAGAGAACTCCTTAGTTATCTTGTAGGTCTTCAGAGTAAGTAAAACATATCTACAGGAAGGCTGGTACAAGAATGGAATGTTCATATGAGCGTTATTCATAATAGCTCCAAATAGGAGACAAATCCAAAATTCATCAGTAGGAGAATGATTACACATGGTTTGGGATAGTCACACAATGGAATGCTACCCAGTAGTAAAAAGAAACCAACTACTGATACAAGAAACAATCAGGAGTCATTTATCCATTTGGTAAGTATAGGTACAGGGTCCAGGCCCATGAGCTGTATTTTAAAATCAGAAAGGAAAAAATGAGGGCCTCCCTGGTGGTGCAACGTGTTAAGCGCAGCGCTGTGGAGCTGTTGGCAGTTGCGATGAGAGTTCGATGCCCGGCTGGGGAGATTCCCACATGGCACAGCAGACCTTTCCTGCCTGGCCTGCTGCTCCCCTCAGCAGTGTATTTCGGTTCATCTGCCTGTTCTGCTCCCCACTCTGTCTCTGGTGAACTCTCTCACCACACCACACCTCTGGCCTGCACCCCAGCTTGTATGCATAAATAGATCAATCTTAGGAAAAAATGAGCTTTTAGGTTGAAGACAATATTACTATGTTTGTCTTTATAGTAAAGTGCTTAATTAACATTTTCTAAATTTTATTTTTATGGAAGAATGGGATTATTAAGTCCCTAGCACCCATGTAGGTCTTAACACAGCCCTATAAACAAACAATGGGGATGAAGCTTAAAACATTGTATGGGTAAAAAAAAAATTGGGACACTGAAGAGTACTACATACTGTGTTGTTCCACTTAAATTCTGTAACAAATAAAACTAATCCATATTAATAGAGACCAGACAGTGATTGCCTCTGGGATGGGGAGGAGTTACCCAGAAAGAGGAAAGAAGTCACTTTTCTGGGGGGTGATAAAAAATGTTCTAAATCTTATTTTAGATGTTCATTATCTAGGGGCATAATACACAGCTATTCAGGGAACTGAACATTTGAGATCTCTGCATTTTGTTGTGTATTAATTATGCCACAAAAAAGAAGGGGAGAATAGACACTAGTATACAATTAGTAATCTGCAACAGATTTGATGAATGAATTCTTGAGACAGTGTTAACCGACAAGATTTTAAGTCACACTCAGTAGAAAAGCTTTTGGAACTTGAAGACAAGACTCCAAGCACTGTGACTGGACAGTGTGTAAGGAAATACTCTACTATGCATCAGGCAAGGTTTTTGATTTCCAGTGACATAAACCCTAACTTAAGCAGAAAGGGAAATATAAGGAGCAGGCTCTGAAAAGAGGTGAAATTAAGGGAGACAAAACACAGATACCATAACACTATCGGGTCACTGTCAGACCCTAGGATACATTATCCAACCTGTTAAATTATATCAAGCATTCCACTGCATCTTTGTATTACTCCCTCAAAGTGAAAAACCTGGGTGGAAGTGTCTGATTGACATAACCTAGGTAACATCTTCGTATAATTCCCAGGAGTTTCCAGAGGAAAGGTTTGTTTCACTTGGCTTCCAGAATGGGAGGTAGGGCCCTGTCTCACTTATTGTGGAATTTCCTAAAATTAGACTAGTGTTTGAATGGTGTTCACAACACTATCTCTGTCTATCAGATTCCTGCTTGTGAGTCTTCCAAGATCCATGGCAGGTGGAAACAGCTGATCTTGACTACAGAGAATGAACCACAGGACCAGTTATGGAAGTCATCCTGACTCAACCAGCTAGGAGACAGAAGTGGGTCAGTATCTGGGCAGGGAAACCAGTTATACTGGTAGAATTATAGTGACAACTTGAATTACATGAGGAAATCTATGAAAGACAGATGGGGTGATAGGTCTCGGTGATTAATCTGGAACGTAGAAAGCCCAGGAAAGAGAAGTCAAAGGGAACGGCCCGATTTCTGACTTAAGGAAGCAAGAGTGAGGGGCGTGTGTATGTACAGGACATGGAAAATTCCAGATGAAGATGTCCAAAGCACCCTTAAAATTACAGGTTTAGAAAGGTACCGGTAAAACTCAAATCTGTTGGCTGAGGCCATGGATTTATGGGCAAACTCGGTCTACCCAGTAAGGAAAAAAAAACGCCTGGTAGAGTGTCTGAGAATTCCAGACATCTGGGAGCATTCTTGGAGCTTCACGCTTAACCCAGCGCCTCGCGCTTGCTCTCCGGCTCACCTGGCCCACGGGCCACGCCGGCGCATTTCCGCGAGTCCCGCCCCTGTGGGCGGGGCGAGGCGGTCGTGTCCAGAAGTCACCCGGAAGACCGAGTCGGGTAGGCGCGGGCTTCGTGACTTTCTACCCCCCTGGCGGACCAGGAGGGGTGCAAGCCGATGGGGCGGGCGGACTCGGAGCCGCAGGGCAGGAGGGATGCCCAAACGGCCGGTTCCGTGGCGCTGAGCTTGGCGGTGGCAGTGGCGGCGCTGGTGGCCCCCCTGCTCCTGCTGCGGCGAGAGGACGCGGGGCCCGGCCCTAGGTAACCCCTCCGCGAAGGGGACCGAGCTGGGCCCCCGCCCTCCTGGGGGCGAAGGCGGGGGAGGGGGGCGGGTAAACGAGCCCTCTTGGTGCTGGCAGATTATGCATTTGGAGAATCCTCCTTTTCCAGGCCCATACGAGGTATAAATTGACTTTGGGACCAGGGACAGCTAAGGCGCCACGCCCTGCAAATGATTCAGCACTTTCCCCAGAGCCCTTACTGGAAAGAGTAACAACATGCAGAGAATAACAATTATCCTCCAGAACAAATAAACAACGCTTGTTCCCGGGGTGCAGCGCGGGCACCCTTAAAACATCCTGAAACCAGCACCTATCGATCTTATTTCTGCAGCATGGCCGAGATAGAGGCGCTGCCGAAACTTGGGGAAGACTTCAGGATGCAGAATAAATCTGTCTTTATTCTGGGCGCCAGCGGGGAAACCGGTAGAGTGCTCTTGAAAGAAATCCTGGAACAGAGCCTGTTTTCCAAAGTCACGCTCATTGGCCGGAGGAAGCTCACCTTCCTTGACGAGGCTTATAAAAATGTGGTGGGTATTTGAGCTGGGGCTCAGAAATATACACTCAGTGATCTGTGGGGTAACATATTTCATGCTTAAAGACTGAACTTGGCCTCACCTGTGGTGGAGGCAGCCAGAGGCAGTCAGAATATAGCCGGGGTTGGCCTTTGAGAGCCGTTACTGGAAGCTGAAGTTCTGGGCTGTAGGCCCAGTTGGGCTCTCCCCTCACTGGGTGGCCTAGTGAAAGCCCTTGTGTATGTCTAGACCCCTATAAGGCCCAACCTTGGTTGTAGTGCAGGCTGGAGAGACAGAAGAGCACTGTTTTAGAGATAGTTCAGTGACCCTGGGCAATTTTCACAACCACTCTTTTTTTAATCTGTTGTTTTCTATCTGTCCACTCCATGCTTATGCTGTCAATGGATCAGAAAATGCTTTGCAGAGTGGGGAAGAGCTATGGCAGTGAAAAGTGGGGTATTCAGTTAAAGAATTTGGTTTGCTTGATTTTTCAGAACTTCAGGCTTGTGTCTAAGTGGAATAGTCACTACACTGTCACTTACACTTCCATGGTTAAGCAGATGATACACTGAACTTCACTCTGGTGACAATGCCCTAAATATCCAAAGTATACAGTATGGGGGATGGGGAGTTTTTTTTTCTCTCCCCACATAAACTCAGTTATTTGTGACCTGCAGAAAATTATAGTGTAATTCTGAGACCCCACAACTATAGAACTCAGCCTCACAGTTTTACAGGTGTGACATTTCAAATAGTAAATGATCTCACAAGTAAATGTTTTGATTCCTGCAGGTCCACACTCAGGTTACTGTACATATGTTTTTGGTCCATCAGAACTTTCCTGTTTAAAGTGGCCATCTTTGCTCAGACATAGGCAGATAATAGGTGATCTTTGTAGTCTGACTTCATGAGATAATATTAGATACTCTTGGTAATTGAACTTGAAGTTGAACTTGAGTACTGTGCTTTGATAATCGAGTTTGGTGGCACATCTTTTGGTCAGGTAATTTATGAAAACATGTTAATCTTCGGTATTATGTACAATATGAGGATATTTCTCTTGAAAGAATGTTCTGGATGTTAGGATGGGAAAGCAACATTTTATTTGAACTCCTGGATGATGGGAACATCTCAAATTTTCTTTTTTTAAAATTTTACAATCAACTTAGGAGGTTACATAGAGGTTCTTAATTTTAGAGTGCATAAGACTCACCCAAGGGTATTTTCTAAAAATATAGTTTCTGATTCAGAAGTATTGGGGTGAGATCCAACAAGATGACTTTTTATCTAATACCCCCTGGCTGGATCTAATGTAGGTGGTTCACGGATTAGACGCAAGGAAAGACTATTATTCCCATTTCATTGGTAAGAAAAACAAACATTTGATAAATAATGTGGCCAAAATTACATGCCTGTTAAGTGGCATGCCCAAGATTTGAACCTAGGTCTTTGAGATACCAAATGCCATTCCCTGCCTTTACATTATATCTCATTGACTTCCCTAGGGAGATACAGGCAGGTTTTTAGACAGAAAATTATAATTTTCTGAATCTGAATCTGTCTAGTCCAAGATTGTGTGTTACAGACTCATAAAGGCATTATTGATTTTGAATTCAGGTTAATTGCTTTTTGGTAGGAGAAAATGAGTTTGCAGTATTTGATGTTAAGTGGGCAGACTCTTAATATTCTGTAATTCTTTAGATTTAGAGAGGCATTTGTTTTAATTGCTTGTGTTTTAATAACATCTTTATATATAACTGTGTCCTTGTCTAGAATCAAGAAGTGGTGGACTTTGACAAATTGAACGACTATGCTTCTGCCTTTCAAGGTCATGATGTTGGATTCTGTTGCCTGGGTACCACCAGAAAAAAAGCCGGGGCGGTAAGGAAAAAAATATACCCCTTTCCTTTCTTGCTAGCCAGTAATATAAAACATTCCTTTCTTGCTTGCAATTTTTCTTTACATTGCTGTGCTTAATTACACAGTATGATAATAAGGATACGTTATTATTATTTATGATTCCGTATGCTACCCTAACTTTTCCTGTACTTTAAAAAGTACTTATAAGTTCATCTTACCTTCAAAATAATCCTTGAGCTCAGACCTGCATGCTAGAGACATCATAAATATTTACAAGGTCTTGTCTCCTGTAAATATCGCTGTCACTGCATCCCTTGACTAAGACAAACCATTATGGCTGGTTAAAAGTAACTGGCTCTCATGCTGTTAGCAGTTAAGCTTTTTTATTTTCTCTTTATAAATGTTTTAAACTTGAATTGTTCTCTTCATTTGAGTGATTTGCTTCAACCTATTTTCATGCCAAGCTTTAAACTTCTGAGATAGAACATCAGAACAGAGGCACGATTCAGCTAGCCCCCAGAGATGACTCAGCTTCCAACTATGATTCAACCTCGGTGGTGATTCAGCCTTAACTGACGCAGAACTGTTCTAATACACAGTTTATTTTCTTCTAAATGGTGTTCTAAATTGCATCGGCCCCTGTCCAAAAGTCATAGTTTACTACGTAGTTAGAAGTCATAGCTTACTATGTAGATCCTGAGCAAGTGTTAATATATCTTATTTAATTTATACCGTGACTATAGTTTATCCCTCTGGCAGAATTTACTTGTTGGAGCTAAACATGTCTATTGAATATTAAGGACCACAGTGCTACCATGGGGGCTTACTTAACACAGTTTTATAAACTGGCCCACCCATTAGAATCATTAGGGAGGCACATGGTTAACAACTATTGGTTTAGGCCAACCCAGGAGTTATGCCCAGGTGTATTTCCCTGGGCCTCCTTGTTGATCCAGAGAATAATTCTGTGTATGCTTTCAGTGGGATATATTTTCAAATGTTCTGCAATTCTTGGTAACACAGCTGGGTTTTTGAGCCCTGTGTTGGAAAGTATGGATTGTGGAGAAGTTTGAGTCTCCATGGAATTGTCATATCATCTCATCTAGAAGGGTCACATTTCTGCTCAGCAGCTAGTGTAGTCTTTTCTGTCTATGGACAGTCACAAACAATGTGCCCTCTAAAAGCACTGAAAACTTTTGTTCTAGTACATTGCAGGTTGCACTCTCAAGGGCCAACCTGACTTTGGTGGTGACTCAGCAAAATATAAAACACTGCATTAGGCTTAGAGCAGTTGATTTTTCATGACATAAGGCAAATCTTATCATAAAAGCACTTCAGGGACTGCTTTGTTGCATTCAAGTTGTGTAATGCAATTTTAATCAGAGTAGTGATTCTACTCTGGGTATTCTAGTACCCGGAATAGTTTTTTAGATGAATTGGTTCTGCACCCTTTAGGCTACTTAGTACCTTTTGTTCTCTGAAATTAATTTGAAAAATAAAAGTAACTAATGAGTAAATAAGAGATAAGACTAGTAAGCCAGATAGAGTCCCAGAAATTAGTTAAGGTTTCAGAGGATAGTGCCAGAGAGTAAGTTGACATTTCCTCCAGAAAGGTTTTTTTGTTGTTTTAATTTGAAACTAATTTAGATTGAATGTGATGTAAATTTTGGAGGTTGCGATAACTTTGGACAATTTAAGAGGTGACAGTTCACAAGGGTCTGGGTAACAGTAGGTTTGTTTGATTCGGGGGGAGGGGAGGGCTTGTGGATTTCCAAGCTCACCCCACCTAGTATTCTGGGTCAGCAGCCCCCTCTATAGAAAAGGTTTTCTGTTCACTGCAAAAGCTGGTGCCATTTTGTAGCTCTTTTGTAACTGGTAATCTGTAGCTTGCTTTGCAACCTGAGTTTCAGGTAGAGAAACTGAGAAATTCTGTTTCTGTCTCAATGTTGAAATCCTCTCAGTAGCCGGGATCTTCAGTGTGTTACTCTTCTAAGGCTGTCTTAACATAGTCCCATAATTGTTAGTGCACAGATTGAGGGGCACCCTGGGACCCCCAAACTTGCATGCTGTTAAAGGTGTCTGGCCATCCATGTGCACAAATACAAAGCAACTCTTAGTATAAAAGAACTTCAATAGGATTAGTGTGCATAGGGAGAGAAGAAGAAAGAATAATAGTTTTCCAATAAAACATCCAAAGTTATCCATCCTCTTGTAGGTAAATACCCAGCCACACAGACTTGGCCCAAAGCAAGGTCACTAAGGTCAAAAAATTTGTCACAAATCTAAGGCACTTTCTGGTGGGGAACTATAGGAAAGGGGTAAAAGCGTAAGTCTAGGACGAAAGAACAAATCAAACTACAAATTGAGATAACAGCTACCATTGTCAGCCTCCCCACATTTCCCTCACCCACATGTCTCTTCCAAGTGTCTCTCCATGTTTTTCTTCCACATCCCCTTTCCTCCACATCTCCCTCCAAGTTCCTGGTACAAGTCCAAAGCCATCAAGCAAGTGGGTCTTTCTCCACGTCTCTCTTCCTGTGTCTCCCTATCTCAGGTGTCTCTTGAGCACACCTGTTCCATGTTGTATAACTGCACTTAGCCGCTTAGCGCTGCCCCTCATTAAGTGGGACAGGAAACATGGTAACTCCCCTTTTTGAGACTTAAACAAGAGAAACTATTGCCTCACAGTTCTGGAGTGTGACATCATGACATCTGCAGGATTAGTTCCTCCTGAGTGCTTTGAGGGGAGGATCTTCTCCAGGTTTCTCTCCTTGACTTGTATATGATTGCCTTCTCTGTCTCTTCATGTGGCATTTTTCCTGTATGCATGTGGCCTAGTTCACATTTCCCCTTTCTATAAGGACATTAGTAATAGTGGATTAAGAACCACCCTATTCAGTAGGACATTGTTTTAACTAATGACTTATACAAGGATCTTACTTCTAAATAAGGTCACATTCTGAGGTACCGGAGGTTACAACTTCAACACATGAATTTGTGGGAGACAATGCAACCCATAAAATTCAAACTGCCCAGATTTCTGTTGAAACTGGTACTAAGGGTGGGACTCTTCTAGGAGATGCTGATGCAGCTGATTCTCGCCTCTTGATAGTCTACTTTCAGGGGGCATTGGACATTGTAGTCCTCCTCACCTGGTTCTTCAGGTACCGTAGTCACAGATGGCCTTCACCTTGCTTGAGTGAATGACACATGTGCTGGTAAAGGTTGAATATTCTTTGACAACTAGATCTATAATGGCTTTGAGTGAAGAGGAGTAACTCACAGATGCCGTGTGCTTTCACCTTATTTGTGTTAAGGGTTTTGGTTAGTGTGTTTGAGGTAGTTTGTTACAGTTTCACCCCTCATTTGTGTTCTCATCTATGGGCACAGTAGCCAAGGTTCTTGGATTCTGTTGAGGAGATAATGTTGTAAACGTGATTAATACAGCCGGTCGCAACAGTTATTCAGCATCCTTAGCGTCTGATGGCTTCTCATTATCACGACATACTCTTCTAATACAGGGCTTGCAAACCACAGAAGAGGGACCAAACAGTCTATCTGTTTTTGTATACTTCGTGTGCTAAGAATATTTTTATATCCATTTTTTGTTTTATATACTGTATTTATGTATTTATTTGCCTCTTTGTTAATTTTTGGATAGTATTTGATTTCTCCCCTCAGATGTGGTCCCCGTAGCTCTCCCTCCACCACAGCACCCATGAACCATCATCACGGTGCCTTGTGCTCTTCCCTCCCTTGTTTTGATCTCTCTCTTCGTCTCCCCCACCAGAATATTTTTATATTTATATTTTTATTTTTTTTAAAGATTTATTTATTTATGCATACAAGCTGGGGTACAGACCAGAGGTGTGGGGCAGTGAGAGGGTTCACCAGAGACAGAGTGGGGAGCAGAACAGGCAGATCGACTGAAACACACTGCTGAGGGGAGCAGCGGGCGAGGCAGGAGAAGTCTGCCGCGCCATGTGGGAATCTCCCCTGCCAGGCGTCAAACTCACGTCACCGCTGCTGACAGCTCCACAGCACCGCGCCCAACTGCTGTGCCACCAGGGAGGCCCATATTTTTATATTTTCAAAATGTTAAAAATTCAAAAGAAAAATAATAGACATGAGTTGGGAAAATATAGGAAATTGCTATGTCAGCACCCATCGATAAAAAATTGTTACTTTCATTATTGTGTGTGCTCTCGATGGCTGCTGTTGCCCTGTGTTGATAGGTAGGCTGCTCTTGCCCAACTGCCAGAGGCCTGCAAAGCTGAAAATATTTACTATCTCTACCTTTTCAGGAAAAGTTTGTCAATTCCTCCTGTAGTATAATCTCTGCTGTTTTATTTGATGTCTAGGAGGGTAGTTGTGCAGTGCTGAAGTCCTAATGGTTCAGAAGACCCAGATCATAGACCCTTTGTGGATACATCAAGTATCCGTGGGACCTGGGCCAGTTAGCTCCCGTGGGCCACCGCCTCCTTGTCTGTGTGAAGAGGGAGCTGACAAATGCAGGCGCTATTACCTGCAGAATTCCTTGACTTTCATACCACAAAGAATACCCCAAATGAGAAATCTGTGAGAATCTCGAACTTGATTCAGGAATGCTCAGTATCTGTTTGTATTTTTCCATCCAGAGCTCTTTCTCTAACCAAGGTCTTAGTCTCAGTATGAACATCACATAGAGGTGCCCTCTGGGACACAAACAAATGGGATCTCAGATTCTACCAGTTGCTATTTGTCAGCATCTCTGTTTTCTAGTCTAATTTATAGGATTGAAAATGGAGTCGGGCCTCCCTGGTGGCTTAGGTCTCACCACTGTGCCCCTATGGCCTAAGTTCAATCCCTGGCCAGGGAGCTCACCCACATATGGTATAGCAGACCTCTCCTGTCTTGCCGGCTGCTCCCCTCAGCAGTGTATTTCAGTAGATCCTCCTTTTCTGCTCCCCACTCTGTCTCTGGTGAACCCTCTAACCCCCTGCACCTCTGGCCTACACCCCAGTTCTTACACACACACACACACACACACACACACACACACACACACACACACACACACAAATTTAAAAAAAAAAGAAAATGGAGTGAAAGAGAAAGAATCTGAAGCAAAAATATGGCTAAGTAGGGCCTTTTACAGAATGATAAATCCTCCCTACTCGGAAAAGAGCACCCCTGACTTTGAGTCATTCCAGCATGCTTGCTTATCTTTGCAGTGCTGAAATACCTTGCTGGAATAAGTTTCTCCTAAGTCAAAGTATTCTTGGTTTTCAGGGATTGGTAAAGAAGATTAAAACAAATGCTTAGTAGCTTTAGTTTCGAAAGGACTTAAATTGAGAGTAAGTAGAGGATTTGTCTCCCTTGATCTTTGAGGAGCCTGTGAAGATCTCTGCTGAATTGTATCACGTAGTAGGTGCCAGGAAAGGAAATGTATATTGGACCCTGTTTCATCAATTCACTTTTCTAGAAGGAACTCTGATTCCTAGCTTAGAGTAGGACAAACCGACTATGGCTTCATAAAGAAACAATAACATAATAGACCAACTGTTCTCAGAAAAAAAAATGTCTTTTCCCCTGCTGTGTGATGTGGTTAGTGAAATTAAATTTTTTTTCCTGAAAATTGTGTTTCTGGGAGTGTTTCTAAGGAGTATCTTTTTTAGTTTGTTTTTATTAAAAATATTTTTATTAAGTAACTGGTTTCTAACTTTATATAGGTTTCAGGTGTATAGTTCAACATTTGTTTTTGTAATGTTGTTTATTCAAGCTGTTAGAGGACAGGAATGAATGTTGCTAATGAGATTTTAGGATCTTTCCCCCTATGTATAAATGGAATCTTCTTTACTCCAAAAATAATCGGTGTGTGTTGATTTCTCTGAGTCAGTCACCAGGATCCACGTTCACATTTGATTTCTAAGTCCTTGAAAGCCGTTGACCCCTTTGCTTTTGAGTTCTCATTCACCAGCTAAAAGGCCACGCATTAGAGTGGGGGAAGTGAAATTCAAAATTTAGTGGGCTTGGAAAAAATGGGTATTTATAATCAGCTTGAGGGCTCAGAGGATTTGTGAAATCGTTTTGGATTAACAGCCATTGATTGCTAATAAAACAATATTTAGCTTTGTCCAGAGAACAGCGATGGAGAAAGGTATGGGCACCTTGTCAACAGGGCCCATTGAACAGGGATGATGGGCTAAGTGTGGGGGTCTCTGCAGCGGCGTGGGTGCTCGTCCTTCAAGGAGAGGTTGTCAGTTGTTGGCGAGGCGGGTGAAAGGAAGGACGCCAGCGTCTGATGGCTAGGGTGGTATTGATGTGCCTTCGCTGACTAATCAGATTGAAAAAGTCCCATGGTATTTATGTCACTTTAATTTTCCTCAAACAATTGGAGACGACAGCACTCTATTAAAGGGAGGTTGATCCAGAACTAAAGCCAAATAAATTAGGGTCTCAGTTTAATCAAATTATCCCTTTACTGCCCCTGGATTAAGTGAGAGAGACAGCGTCCGTCTAGAGACTTGCGATTGGCTGAATCTTTCTCTTATTTTCAAAGAAAGTGATGAAAGAAAGAATTTTAACAGAGCTGATGATAATAATCCTAACAAGAAATAGTGGTAAAACAACAGCAACAACCGAAAGGAATTTATTTCACTAGTCAACTATGGAATTTATGGTGAATAACGAAGCTGTTATTAAAAATCAGAGATTGGGTGAATTCAAGTGAGGGAAGAAACAGATGTGGAAGGAACATTGAGGGTTTGGGAATTTTTCTCTGTCATTCTAGGTTGTTTGTCTTGGCAGTCTTCAGCACATCTAAAATCTCAATTCAGAGAGAGGATCTGAGGAGAATCCCTCTTTTTCTCTCTCTGGATATGCTGAGTATTAAAATTGGCTTGCTTCACACTGATTTGGAAAGGCTAAGATAGACGTTTGAGTCAGTGTGTAGGACAAGTTGGTGGGCCAGCTGTTAGGACTGAATGTCAGAGTACAAGTTACAAGAAGAGATAGTGCTGGTTCATGGGTAAGGAATGAAATGGATGTTACCTAAAGTGAGGCAGAAAAATAACACTGCCCTGCAGGTGGAGGGTGTAGTTAACACTTTGTGGTCCGCTCACGTATTAATACGTGTTCATCTAGTCTCCGGTTTGTCACGCCACGGTGGATTATTTGGAACTATTAGGAGCTATTTCTTTGATCGTACTCAGTCTAGAAGCTTTACACATTGTTTTGGTGAAAGTGTAAGGTGTTTTATGAGAGATATTACAGTTTTTTTAATATCGAGTAGTTCAGGAGTTGTGTGTGTTTTATTGAATGCTTATACCATTCATGTGGTGGCACAGAAAATGGCAGGCACACAAAGTGTTAAAAAAGTACTGTGAGTGAGGAGAAAGGAGCATGGAGTATTTTGAGGTCCTGGTAATGTTCTGTTTCTTCATCTGTGAGCTGGTTGCAGAGGACATTCAGTTTATGAAAATGATCTGAGCTCTGTACTTATATTCCCTTTCTTTTATGATCTTCCTCAACACACAGTTTAAAAAGTTGCTTGGGCCTGCTGTGTAAAAGTTAAATTCTTTTTTAGGTTCTTATGGCTGTTGTAACATATTGCTTCAAATGTAATGGGTTAAAAGGACACAAATTCATTATCTCGCAGTTCTACCCCTTAGAAGTCCAACATGGATTTTGCTGACAAAATCAAGGTGTTGACAGGGCAGAGTTCCCTTGGGGAAAATCCATTCATTTCTTTACTTTTTCCAGCTTCTGGTAGCTACTGCATCCTTGATTCATGATCCCCTCCTCTCCACCTTTAAAGACATCTCCATATAAAATAAAATATATAGCATCAAAAAGTGCCCTAGGGAAAATTTTTAATTAAAAAAAATCTCTTGGGCAATAATCTAGTCTTCAAACTTGGAATAAGATCTCTAAAACTTTTAAAACCTATGAAACTGCTTCATATAATTGTGGGTAACCATGAAGTTCAGATTTGTAGACTTTCAACTTCTGTTCTGCCATCTCAAGTTTGAGGATGCCAGCCACAATTTGTGGTGGTTTCAAGAAGCAATTACTATGTGGAATTCTCTTTTGTGGGTTGAGACATGTGTCCTTTGGTTAGGCCCTGGAAATACTACATTCTTCCCTCCTCCTTTTATTACTACATTGTTATTTTTATGTGTGAATTTGTCATTCTTCTGCTTTCACATCCTACTACTTAAATAGCCTACTTTTTATTCATTCAAGTATTTTTGGAGTACCCACTATGTGCTAGGCATGTACTGATGCTGAGATGTGAATTAACTGCACTGGGTCTAGACCTGGGGTCTCCAAACATTTTTGATATATATCTATCTATAAAAAAGTTTGAGGATGCACTCGTACAAATATATAAAGTATGTTGTGAAACAAACAAAAATTGGAAATGAAGTAGACTTTATTCTAATAGTACATGGCTAGTATTCTCACCATGCTTTGAAACTCTACCACATTAGAGCTGCCATAACAAAACAGAGAGACAGCTATAAAGTAGTGAGACTAAATACTTTTCTGTGAGACTAAAAGAAGTTTCCTAGCCTGATGTTACTGCTCCTTTTGCTCCCTGCAGGTTTCTTTTGGTGTGTGTATTTCAGTGTCATTATCCTTGTGCTTTCCTTTCAGTCTAGCCTTGCTGCTGAAGTTGGTGCATCTATCCTGAGGATCGTATTTGGAGCCTTTCCCAGGGGCCTGGCATTCATGTATTACTTGGATGCATTTTATTTAGATCCCCAACCACCCCAGACCGCCTAGCCTGCCACCAAGCTGAGAAGTAATCTTTAAGATGAACTCACAGCTTTTCGGAAATAACTCACATCTTTTCCCTCAGGAAGGGTTTGTTCGTGTTGATCGTGATTACGTCCTGAAGTCTGCAGAGCTGGCAAAAGCTGGAGGGTGCAAACATTTCAACTTACTGTCTTCGAAAGGAGCTGATAAATCGAGCAACTTTTTATATCTGCAAGTTAAGGTTTGTACACATTTCAATTCTTCATTTCTTTTTAGAGAACCTTGGCTAGTTGGTAATACGACATGATAAAACAATGCATGAAATGCATTATATTATTCATTTTTTATAGCTACAGGACTGTTGTTTTTGCAGGGATGTATTTGTCAACATGAGTGATTTAAAAGAGAATTTCCAATCTCTCCCCCGCCTAGATTGTGCTTTAATCATGAAATGAAATGTGGCAGCTCTGGTCTGGAATATCAGCATGGACCCTTGCCACTGGAAGATACTCCCAGGCAGTTTTCTGAAACTTTTCTCTTGAAGTTTCCCTCATGGCTGAGAAAAAGGGACTTCTACTTTTCTGCAGACTTGGGACATTTAGCCTGAATGAATCTACTTGTTACAAACCGAGCTTTCCCGGAAGTTTTTTAAACTCCATGCACATTTTGCTATTCTCAGGTTAACTTAAAAAATTCAGAAGGCCATTTAAAAGGCAAAGTTCATTCATTTGGGAATCATAAAATTGCCATTCCAACAAAGGTCTGGGGGTTCTTACGGAGAGAAAAATTCATGAGGTTATGATCAGGCAGGCGAAGGAGTCACAGAGGTGACGTGCAGGGGATCACAGTTAAAACAGTCAGATAGGTGTCACAGTGTAAATCACCAGTTGGAGTAACCCCAAAATAAAAGTAAGTAAAAGTTCTCTTTATCAATCCTTCCAAACAGGATATCCTTACTCTTGCTGGCCTCTTGGACTACTGGTGGCTTGACCTGGTCCAATGGTCAGATTCATTTTAAAGAGGATAGTAAAGCTGCTTTTTCACTGGTGGCCTTTTCTGGCCCTGTTTTATTATGGCTCCAGTTCCGTTACTTTTGACAGTCAGGAATATGCATAGTCTTGTTCCCTTTCCTTACCTTCAAGTTAGATTTATGCTGCAGAAACAGAAGGCATGTGTTCTCATGGTTCTCAGCACGTTCTCTACACCCCAGTGCCCACAGTTCTTAACGCATGACCATCAAGGTCATTCAACCAAAAACCTATAGACTTCCTTCTCTTTAAAAATAAGGCATTAACACCTATTCATTGAGTTATGATAATTTTTCTATCAGATAAAAAAATATAATACCTAACACTTACTGAGCCATGCACGGTACTGAAGACTTTATGTGTATTTGTGTGGAAACTGAGCTATGGTGGCGTTAAGATTGCCAGTTGGTAAGTGGCAGAGCTGAGACTCTAATTCGGGGGAATCTGATACCAGGATCTGTGCTGCTCACCATTCTGCAATGACTAGCTTTTATTGCTTATACATGTGGAAGGACCTTGCACAGCACCTGGGCCATAGTACCTCCAAATATAAGTAAATAAAATGGAGAAAGACCTCTATGATCACTGAAATTGATGTATATTACCTGCAGCATGGAATTATAAATTAAGGAGATGGAAACAACAACCAAAGGGTTCATCCCAGTATGATGCTGAACAACATAGTTGCTTAAGATGATTTTTCCTAAATCACCCTTAAACTACTGTGTGAAACATTCTTTGTTTATATTGCTTATGTTCCCAGAGGCTGAGTGCTATGGGAAGTGAGGTATGGAGCCCAAACACCAGACTTGCCTCAAGTTCTCCATTCTCAGTGTCTGTGAGCTTCAGCTTGCTCATGTGTTAAATGAGGGGAGAGTGCAAAATAGATGACATTTTATTATGGGGATGGTCCTTACCCGCAAGACTTTATAATCTTTTTGTTTGGGGATCCTCACAGCCAGCCCAAAGTTTAGTAATTTGCTAGACATTCTCATGAGACTCAGTACCTAGTCAAACTCACAGCTGTGATTTATTACAATGAAAGGATATAAAGGAGAATCAGCCAAGGGGAATGGTGCATGGGGGAAGTCTGGCAAAAGTGAGGTATAAGCTTGCAAGAGTCCTTGTAGATTTGCCAAGGGATGTGCTTAATTTCTCCAGCAGTGAACATTGTCAGAGAAATCGGCCTTTTATATCCAGGACTTTTATGGGGGTCAGTCACATATGTACCCTCAAGCTAGAAAAAAATTGCAAACTTCCAGAAGGAAACCAAGTGTTCAAAGTAAACCACATTGTTTGTATGAATAGTTTAGGCACCATGAACTACTCTAATCACTTAGGTAATGGCAGAAACACTGCTGAAATCCAAGTTCCCAGATCAACCTTGCATATTTCCGAGGCTAGCAGTACCAGCCTACTGTTAGCTCTTTTATACACACTACTAATAGAGACAAAACACATATTTGTAAAAAGCTAACTAAGAAAAATGTCCACATGAAAACTTGTGTATGAATGTACATAGCATTATCCACAATAGCCAAAGAGTGGAAACAACCCAAATATCTATCAGCTGATAAATGGATGAATAAAATGTGGCATATCCATACACTGAAATATTATTAAGCTATAAAAAGGAATGATGCATCAAAACATGGGTGAACCTTGAAAACATTATGTTGACTGAGAGGGGCCATTCACAAAAGAATTGGCGTATTCTAAACTTAGATTATGGTAAAAGTTGTACAATTCTGTGGCTATACTAAAAAAACATTAAAAAGCTACCTAAGATTATGCCATTACACTGGCTAAGTGCCAAATGAGTGGTAGGAACTCACAAGGCCTTTGGCCTCACCTATGGTCTGAGTTTCTCTGGCACTTCTGTTTATAGAGATGCCTGGCATAAAAATTCAGGGTTTGTTTAACAAATGAAAATTAAAGTCTCATCTAGAGGCTAAATGTTAACCCACAGTTTCTTGAAATTTGTCAGGGTTTCTTAGGAAGTAAATAATATTGAGGGTCTGTCGGTTCTCTAACGCACTGGAACTACTGTATTTGAGGAGAAGTCCTGAAACAACAACAACAAAGTGAATGTCTTTTCACCTGCAACACTAATTCTGTACTAGCAGAGGTTATTTTCTTTTATGGTTGAACTAGTACCATGTCATTTGTCTTAGATCTGTCATAATGTCAGTCAGATAAGTGGCTGGACTGACTCTGAAGCCATTTACTCATTCAATACATCTTTTCTAACTCTACTACATACCAGACTTGAAAGATCTCTTTTGTAATTAAGACTCTTTGGGATCTAAATTCTAGATAAGGACATAAGCAAATTTTAAGGCCTATAGAAGCAGATAATCTTAAAAACCCAAATTATTCTAAGTATCACAATAACTTGGTTTTTATTAAGTGCTGAAAATGTGTTTTTTGTTAACAGGGAGAAGTGGAAGCTAGGGTTGAAGAATTAAAATTTGATCGTTACACAATATTTAGGCCTGGGTAAGTATTCATGCAGTGTAAGAGAATATACTGTTGCTTATTCTCCCAAAGCTAGTTTTTTTCTTGAAAAAGCTGATAGCTAAGATAGCTGAGCTATGAAAGAAGTTGGTAGAGGTGGATTGTTTCTCTGACAACCCAGACCCACTTTTTGATTGAAGGATGGGATAGATAGTTGGTGGTACCATGTTCAGAACAGTCTAGAATTTCCTGGTAGCTTTTGCTACCTTCTTTTTAAAAAACTTCTTAATGCACCAAGTAAAACCTTTTATTCACTCTTTTAGTCAGTTTGGATTTCCACCCAAAGTAATACCAATCTAGACTGGGAGACTTTAAAACAAAAAAAAAATTAATTTTCCCACAATTCTGTTCCCTAGAAGTCTGAAATGAAGACACAGTCAGGGTTGGTGTCTGGTGAGGCTTCTTTTCCTGGTTTGCAGATGGCCACTTTCTCCCTGTGCGCTCACATGAGTGTGTGTGCGCACACACTTGCATGTAAGTGTATGTGTGAGAGAGAGAGAGGGTGAGAGAGAGAGGGAGGACAAAAATTTTATTAGATTAGGGTCCTACCGTTATAACCTAAATTAACCTTAATTACATCCCTAAAGGCCCTATTTTCAAATACAGTCACATTGGAGGTTAGCACTTCAACAGGATTTTGGAGAGACCAGTTTAGCCCATAATACCCTCTATAGCCTAAATGCATTGATATGTCTACTTCTGCCTTTCTTTCTCTCTTTAGAGTTCTCTTATGTGATCGGCAAGAATCTCGTCCAGGTGAATGGTTGGTTAGGAAATTCTTTGGCTCCTTACCAGAATCATGGGCCAGTGGGCACTCTATACCGGTGGTGACCTTGGTTAGAGCGATGCTGAACAATGCAGTGAAACCAAGCGACAACCAGAAGGAACTGCTGGAGAACAAAGCCATCCTTGACCTGGGGAAAGCCAGCAGCTCTCTCAAGCCCTGATCACACCGAGGAATACTTTATTGTAACACCTTAACAGTCACCACCAAATGAGTAATTTCAGGGTCTAAAAGAAGTCAGAATGCTTCAACTTTGTGGTTTCACTATTCTCAGCAGTCCAGATCCAATAAAAAAATGATTATGTTATGCATCAGTGGCTCAGAGCCTGGTTGTTTATATATATACATCATCCAGGAGGCTTTTCAGAGTAGTGATTCATAGGCCCTACCTCAGACCTTCTGAATCATAATCTTTGAGGGGCAGGCACCAGAGATCTGTTATTTTCTTTTGTTTGAGCTTCCCCTGGTGGTTCTGATGCTCCTGGCAGGGAGGCCAGATTTGAAATGCTTGTCTGCAGAGTCACAGCAGCAGCGTGAACCTTGTGTACCATGCAGATGAGTTCCGTTCTAAAATTGTTTACATGCCTGTCTGAGTTACCCAGTGCTGAACTGCTTCTATTTGTGTAAGTGAACACTGTGCCTTAATACTTCTTTAGAGTATATAATAAAAGTTGTTATGTAACTAAGCTTATAAAATTCATGGGAAAATTAAATAGAAAAGTAAAAACAAATGGATAAGTCTTGGATGTCTCTTAAATTACTAGACAATGCCTAAGTACCAGTGGAAATATGCAGTATTTTGGTTAATGGGATGATACTATAGCAGCTAATATTTACCTGGTGTGTGCTAAGTGCCAGCCTTTACACATGCAGTACTGTCTTTTAACCCTCCAAACAACCCTTATAAGGTAGAACTATCATTCCCATACTTTAGATAGGTAAATTGAGACTCACTGTGGTTAAGTGCCATGCTTGAGAGTTCAAAGTTGAAGAACTGAAGCTAGGAAATGGCAGGGCCAAGGTTCTAACATATCAGCTTATATTTTCTTTTTAAAGATTTATTTATTTATGCATACAAGCTGGGCTACAGACCAGAGGTGTGGAGCGGTGAGAGGGTTCACCAGCAACCGAGTGGGGAGCAGAACAGGCAGACTGACAGAAATACACTGCTGAGGGGAGCGGTGGGTGAGGCAGGAGAGGTCTGTCGTGCCATGTGGGAATCTCCCCGGCTGGGTGTCGAACTCGTGTTGCCGCTGCTGACAGCTCCACAGCGCAACACTTAACCGCTGCGCCACCAGGGAGGCCCATCAGCTTGTATTTTTGGCCACTCTGTGAGAGTAGCCAGTACCTGTATGCTTTTAGGAGGCTCCAAACAATTGTTACTGAGTCAGTGTATGCCATGAATGAATAAAAAGAAAATATTTGGGTTTCTCCATGGTCTAGGATCCCTGATTCACCACTAAATGTCCACATAGCCACCTTGAAGTGCCATACTTTAAAAACTGTGGAAAAGAGAAAAGAAGATATAGCAGGAAGGGTCAAAACCAAGATAAGCACACAGTGCTTGTCTGCATCCTGGAACAAAGGCTGGTGGTGAAACTGGTCTTATCTCCTGTGCTCAGGGAAGTGATTTGAGTGATTCTTTTCACTATTAGAGTCCATTTTTTAAAATTATGATACTTTTTCCTTCATTTTTTTATTATTCGTATCTTTTGCATTATTGTGTATTCCCCGTAGTCCATTTTACAGCACGCCAAGTAGATTTCAAGTTTCTGTAAGCCCCAGAAGAGCCCAGTTATCCCCCTTAATAGAGGTTGGAGATCCTTAAAAGGGAGTGGACATTCACAATCTCAGCCTTGGGAGGTGGACTTTAGGAAGGAGATGGAACTCTTCTCCAGATTGGGGGGAGAGTACATTCAGAAGAGGTTAGCAGTATTAAAAGGCTTCATTTTCATTCCACAAATTTATTGGGTACCTAGGCCAAGTGTTAGGTGCCACAGAGATGAAAAGTAAAAGACCCTTACGATGCAGTGTTGTGGGTTAAGACCAAAACAAAACAAAACAAAATGGTAGGTACTAAGACAGAAACTAACTGTGGACTGCTGGAATAACAGTAGAACCTACTTTAGAAGTGGTGGTGGGAGGAAAGCCTTTCTGGCAGAGACCTGCCCATTTATAGAGTATTATTAGTAAAGGCCGGGAGATGGGAAAATTAGCACCAAGCAAAAGGCTAGAGGGTGGGGCCGAGGGTGGAGGGTTGAGTTGGAGTGGAGGGTTAGGCAGGGCTAATATGCAGAGCCTAGTAAACTCTTACTCAATTCAATTGGATAAACGTGCCTAGGCCGTGCTAACCCCTGGGACTAGAGCTTGAGACACCACCTACTGAAGTTTCTGTTGTCCAAAAGAATGCTATGGTTTAAATAGCTACTGGGAAGGGAAAGACTGAGGCATGGGAATGTTTGTCTGTAGAAGCAGGAAAACACCAGGAGCTCAGGTTCTTTACGGAGCTGCGCAGATGGGTTGAAGGAAAATGAGTCCTGGAGCCCTTGATGGCTTTTTAGGCTTTTAATAGTTTCTGGTAGAGAGGCTACCAGGTACAGGGCAGGCAGTGGAGCTGGGGACAGGGCACCCCAGCCCCCGCTGAATCGTCATTCTCTCTTTGGGCTCTGTCATGGCCTCTCCGCTGCACCTTGCAGCCGAACAGTCCTCTGCTCCACGCTCTGTTCTCTGCTTTTGCTGCTGCTGCTGCTTCTGTTACTTCTGCTTATAAACCCAGGCTCTGGCTCAGGTGTGCCCACTCACGCAGGCCCATACCCTACCCAAGGTGCCCACCATCAGGCATGCGTGTAGGCCAGCAGAGGTATCTCTTTGATGGGAAGGTGGAAAAACCTGACGACTCTTTCGTTTACCCTACATTGACCTCCACACAGCAGTCATACTGCTACTTTCTAAATACATGTGACAACATCACTCCCTTGCTTAACTGCAGTTCAACTACTTTACATTGTTTATCACTCTGTAGGGTAAGTAAATTGGTCAGGCTTTTACACCATTGACCTCTGTGGCTCTCACCGTCGGCCTTGATCTTGTTAAGGTAAAAGGCACGTGGATGTGGTGCACACGTGTCTGACTATGGACAGCTGAGTGTGGGTCTGTGCAAGTGTGCACACCTGGGCGTAGAGGTCAGCTATATAAGGGCAGCATCACACAGACTGCTGTGCTATGAAGAGGACGAGTAATGGCCATGAGAGGTGGAGACCATAAGAGAACGCCTGAGAAAACCCAGAGAAAAGAGGTAGGGAGATTCCTGGGGGCCCAAGTTGCTGTCTTCCTGCTGGCTTTTCCCACCCTGTTACTATTTAAAAAAAACTGTGGGGATGGTGCTGGGGGCTCCAAGGTTCTCTCTCTTAAGCTGAGCAAACCAACCGTGAACCTACCCTGCCTGGGATGGTTTCAAAACAACGTCAAAGCACTTTACCTCTATTAACTTATTTTACTCAGACTATACCCCTGCGGTCATTATCCAGGCTTTGTAGATGGGAGAGATGCTAGGTAACTCAAGATCACATAGAGTTAAAAAGACAGAAGTTAAGATTCAAACTGAGTAGGCTGGCTCCGGAGTCCATGCTCTCACTGTAATTCAAAGACTAAAATCCTTAAAGCAGCCCACCAGGCTTTGTCCCATAAGGTAGCTAGCACATCCATCTACGCTGGTTCCTGCACTTCCCTTTCCGTCCTGCACTCCACGAAGACCAGCCCAGTGCCTGGCTCTTGCTGCATTCGGCGGCCTCTACCACCAGAGGGCGCCGCGAACTGGTCGCCCGCTCCACTAACAGCTCATCATTAGAGTAAGGGCTGCATCACGGGCGCAACACCTACAGCAAAGCCACGGTAGTGTCCACTCGCCTCTGGGTTCAAAGCCACAGAAAGGAGCCCCCGCTAAGTCCTTCCGCCGCCCCAGAGGAGACAAAAGTCATTTACACTCAAACCCGGCTACAATTCCGACTCGGCGCTCACTGCGTCAACCCTGCGGCAGGAGGGGGCGGAGCCCGGGCTCCTGCCCCGCCCCACCCCGGCTCACGTGATAGACCTTGCGGCCTCGAGGCCGGAAGCGCTGGCGAGCTAGCGTGCGCGCTCTCGCGTCTCCAGGCGTCCCGGGAGTTCCCAAGTCCCGGCCTCGCCGCGCGCTCGTGCTTTCCCTTGCGCACGTTCCCGGGGTTCCGGCCCGAGAGCTCCTTGGCGGTCGCGCGCGCGCTACCCAGCCGGGTCCCCGCCCCCAGGCGCACTGGGCTCCCCAGCCATGTGCTCGTTAGCGTCGGGCGCTACCGGTGGGTACCCCCGGCCTCTCTGCAGGGGGCTTAGCCAGTCCGCGGGCCGCGCCGTGGTCGAGGGGAGACCCTCCCCTCGCGCTGTCGGAGCCGCGGAGCTGGGCGGTGGGGCCTTGCAGGGAGGGTGAGGGAGGAGCGCGCGCGCGGGGTGGGGGTGGGGGAGCGCTCCCCTGGTCCCTGGCGAGAGCCTGCTCCCCACCCTGCGCCTCGTGCGCCGGTTGGCACTGGAGTCAGGGGCGATCTGATCCTTTGCGTGTGTTAGGCGGCCGGGGCGCTGTGGCGGATGAGGAGGACCTGCCCGAATTGTCAGACAGCGGTGACGAGGCCGCCTGGGAGGATGAGGACGAAGCCGATGTGTCCCATGACAAGCAGCAGACCCCCTGCCTGTTCTGTGACAGGTTCGTCCACCTCTACTCCAGGCTCTAGCCTGAGAGGGCCTGAGCCACATTTGTGTGGTCTGCGCAGGAACGTCGTGTCGGGAGTCGAACCAAAGTGGCCCAACCTCGAATTCTTGAACCAGTGGTTTGGAGTGAGGGTTTGTTGAGAAGGAAGACCACAGTAGTGTGGGGAGGAGCCAAGACCTGGAAGCCAGGCTATACTGCTTGTCATTGAAGGCTTCAGTCTCGCTTCTGTAAAATGAAAGGGTGTTTAACTGATCTGTCTTCCCAAATCTGTGCACCTTTGTCACCAGAGACAAAAAAAAAAAAAACAGATGCTGGACTCTGTACCTCAGTCTTTATAAAGGATAAGGTCTAGGACTCTTCTATAACATAAAGACACTATGTGAGGTCATGCGAATGAATAAAAAGTTTGGGAGTCAGGAAACTAGATAATCCCCCAGCATCTTTTCCCCAGCATCATTCTTTAAGTATTTGAAAGTAGAAAGTGTCTCAGGTGTAACATTTCATTTGAGCCATTTAGTTTTTTGGCACACCTGAGGTTTCCCTTCCTATTGAAGGGGGGGAGGAATTGCTGCCTTTTTCACCTACGGAAATAGACACTGCAGTTATCAACTTGTTCACGGTCACAAAGATGTGGTTTGTCTTATGTCTAAAGTTGTGTTCTTTCTCCTTAAAAATTTGCCTCTTCACGAGCTTTGACTTTGGCTGCTGTCCTGGACAAGTAGGCATGAAAGAGGCCTGGCTGGCATTGACCAGTGTTAACTTAAACATTTTCCTTTATCCCCTAAACTTGGGCGTGGTGCTTTTTGGTGGTATATTCCAAAAGTTCAAATTTTTTTCCCCATGGATTTGGGTAGGTATAGAATGTCTACATATACTCTAGGTGTCATAAAATAATAATTACTAGCTCTCAGGGATGCCCTTCTTTGTGATAGGCCATATAAATACTGCAGAAATAGCCTGCCTTGGTAAACATTGGTTGAAAACTAGGAGCTACATATGCGCTACAAAAAAAATATGTAGCTTTTCTGTTAAATATTGCTAACCCTATGTGTCCTTCAGGTTTGCAGGTCATGTAATAAAGAGGTTTAATCCTTACAATGCCTATAATGCAAGGGCTTTGTGAACACTACGGGATAACTTTTGAAATATGGTACTTTGGGAATGTGCCAGCTGTGAAATTACATTTTGTGCTTTATTTCTAAAAGCAGTTTAAGCTGTGCCATTTCAAAAACCTCTGAAAGCATAGTTTACACTTAGAGAAGAAAAGTCTCATGTAGGGAATTTTCAATACTTGAAAGAATCTGTCAAAGGGAGTGTTCTTTCTTAAAAGCCTTTTGATAAATTCAGTGCTGCTTTTTGGCAAATAAATTAATCTGGACACTTAAAGCGTAGTTCTAGGTATGAAGTGGGACTCGGGAGTACTAATTCCCTTTAGAAGTACTGGGTTTCTCATCTGTATTCTTAATTGGAAATAAAACTAGAGACTGAGTGAAAAGTGCATATTTAACATGAAGTCAATATTTAGACTTCTGTGGGGGCGATTCCATGAAGCTCTTCCTTTATTTTTCAGGTTATTTACATCTGCTGAAGAAACATTTTCACACTGTAAGTGTGAGCATCAGTTTAATATTGGTAACATGGTCCATAAACATGGTGAGTATTTTTTAGAATAAAATTTTCTTTATGAAATTTAGGTTCAAACTTTATTTTTCCATGCCTTTCTTTACTATGTAAGTCCAGTATAATGAAATGTATAACAATTTAGGAAAATGAAGTTTTTTGACAAGTGGTCCTTGAAGAAAGATTAATAAAGAAGTCATTCTTCTAGATAAAATTCTCTGTATTTAAGCTTATATTGACTTCAAAACGAAAAACAATAACCTGATTGTATTTTTTATTGTATTAGAATTAGTCAACAATGGCAGAATGGACTTTGGAAAAGGAAGTGGGTTGTTATTAAAAAAAAAAAGACTACTAGGTCAGATGATCGTATAAATTTTAAGGCATATGAGATTGACTTTTATAAGTTTGGTAAAAGAGTTGAAATAGGGAGTCATGAAGTTGATAAGGAGATAAGCAAAATATTCAGACCATGATTCCATTGAAACCTGTGTTTACACTTACAATGAAAAACTTCTACCCCTTTAAGTGGGTGTATAAGAGTTATAGTATTCCACTAAAATTAACAAAATACAGAATTGGCATTTTTGCCCAGGTATGTACTAACAATTAGAAAAGACATTGAAGAATAGCAGATATTAAGCAGATGTTAGGTCTCAGATAAACACGATATAATCTTTGTAACTCATAAATTCAGTTGCAAATACTCTTTTAAGACATGAATGGCTTAGTTTGGTTGGTTTTTTTCCCCACGATTTTAATACTCTTGTTTCAATTGAATTAGTATCATACTTTAAATAAAATTTTTTGTTTTTTTCTCTTACCAAATAGGGGTTTGCTATTATGCATATAAACATTTATAATGTCTTCTAAGACATGTTTCTCATGACATTTCTCATGACAGGTAATAACTAGTTGCTTGGACTCGCTATTGTTTTCCCTAGTTTTTTTTTTTTTTTTTTTTTTAAAGATTTATTTATTTATACATACAGCTGGGGTACAGGCCAGAGGTGTGGAGCGGTGAGAGGCTTCACCAGAGACAGAGCAGGGAGCAGAACAGGCAGATCAGAAATACACTGCTGAGGGGAGCAGCGGGTGAGGCAGGAGAGGTCTGCCGCACCACGTGGGATTCTCCCAGGCCAGGCGTCGAACTCTCATCGCTGCTGCCCACAGCTCCACAGCGCAGCGCTTAACCGCTGCGCCACCAGGGAGGCCCTGTTTTCCCTAGTTTTAAATGCTGCTTCACTTTTGGAAGATAGGAGAATCAGATTATAACCTCATTGTTTTCTAATTTAGATCATTTAATGTAAAAGCTATTATATTTTGGTACTCCATGTTTTGATGAAATTGTAATCTGGTAGACACCATAAAAATTGAGAAGACATAGCCTTTTGGCCCTTAACATCAACTGATAAATGCATGGTAAAATCTAGAGCTTAAATTTTCCAGGTTTGTATTCTGACACATGAGGAGTAGAATTCAAAAATTAATTTCCTATTCTAGAATTTTTTTTTTAGAAAAGCATTTAAGAAATTGTCATGCATTGCTTGTACTCAGTTAAAATATTCAGAAGTGCCAAAGTTATTTCTTGTTCTTAATAAGGAAATAAGTAGTAGAGAAGAAATATTTTCTTATCTAGACAAAGAAGCCTCTGTAGAGCAAGATTATTAAACAACTCATTTTGTTAAAATAGGTGAATTGTCTTTTTTCCCCCTTTAGGACTTGAATTTTATGGATACATTAAGCTAATAAATTTTATTAGACTTAAGGTAAGTTGGTAACTTAATTTTTAGTTTTGTTGGGAAACTAAAGATAAACCATAGTGACTAAATTCACTGATTTAAAAAAATACAAAGAACTGCTATATAAGGAACTGTTTTAAATTTGGCACTTATATTGGGTGAATAATGAACTTGAGAAACTAGTACAATGTATAACACCAAGTAAAGGTGTACACACCATACTTAACAAGTGTTTTTAGCTGGGTATAATAAGTGAATCAATGTTATATGCAAAGTAACTCAGTGTTAGATAAAGGAAAATATTGATTGAGAGTTTCTGTAAAGTCAGAAATAATTCCTAGTGTTATTTTCAAGTACTTTTATTCTTTTTGTTCTATGTTTTCAAATACTTTCTTCTTTCTCTTCTATTCAAATTATTGCTTGTTTATATTGCCACTTCTCCCAAATCCAAGCTGTAAAAATCTGCATTGAGACCATTAACTTAGCAATCATCCAATCAAGTTAATGAAATGACAGGTGATAATATGTTCTTTAAATAGATATTTTGTGTAATATAGATGTGATTTCTTGCTTAATTCCTAGTATTTTTGCTAGGGGATTTTGAGATTATATTCAATGAAATCACATGCAATTGATTTTTATATCCAGAATCCTACAGTTGAGTATATGAATTCCATATACAACCCAGTGCCTTGGGAGAAAGATGAGTATTTGAAGCCTGTACTGGAAGATGACCTTTTACTTCAATTTGGTAAGATGAACATACTATTTTCTTCTGTAACATAGGGTTATTGTTATGGCAAAATAATGATTCAGTGTTATGGGAAAATATATTATCTTTTATTCTATAAAGACTTCATGGTTTTAGTAGAAAAGTTAAGTCACATAACTGACAGTCACAGTAATAAATTATCAGGGAGGAATTTCAAAACATACATAAGCTTAATTAAACAATAGGTATATGATATTTTGGAACTTAGGGAGACTTGAGAGGATAATTTTTAGTTTAGGACAATGAAAAATGACTAACATTTTAATAAAGCTACCGGTTAAAAAAGCTTAAGAGTAGATTTAATAATATTTACTTTTACTTCATATATTCAGACCAGATAATTCTTTTCTTTCGGCATCTACTTTACTGAGATGTTTGTTTTGATGCAGAACAGATTCACCCTAATTTTCCTGGGCTTTCCCGTGTATAATAATTCTTGAAGCTCTCGTGTTGGGGGGTGGTCACTCACATTTCTTGACTGTAGCTTTCTTCCTTAGTGACTTGCTCTGTGCTTTGGTTTATTCCTTGTTGGGCAGGCATCTTGTGAAATTTCTGTTGTATCTTATAGTAATTTGTATATATATAGTATACATATATATAGTATTTGTATGTATATCTTGTGTATACTTTATAGGTCTGATGTGTCATGATAAAGTGATTTTTTTTCTTATACTCTTCCATTTCTTGTGCCAGTCAGGTGAGATAGAGGATTTGTTCTGTTTTGGTCAGTTAGACCAATCTAAACAGACACGTACCTTCATAGATACTAGTTTGACAGTGTGTACTTGAGCAGTTTTTTAACTAGTGAGAACTAAGGAAAACTCATTTCTTTGAGAAGTACTGTCATTAAGTTGTGTGATGTAGTAGTAAAAATTTTAATGTAAAATTCAGCAACTGTGTGACCTTTGGCAAAGATTTAGGTTTTCTGGTTTTAAGTCTTCATCTAAAAAATGATGACTTAGGACCAGACTTCTGAGTTTCCTTCTAGTTCTAAAATTTGGTAAGTCCCAGGTTGTTTCTTCTTTGTTTTTACAACTTTTCTTTCATTTCATTTTTCCTCAGAGTGACCAAAGTGATATCTTTGATGAATGACAAAGAGCTCACTACATAGCCTTTTAGGGCTTCTTCCTAAATTCAGAATCACTAATAACAATCCATTCTCCTTTATTAACCCTTTGCACTGGAGCGGCACCGCTACGGCGCCTGGCAGTTTAATGTGTCCACTACAGCGGTGCTGCTATGGCCCCCGGCGGTTTAATGCGTCCACTCAAGTGGCGCCGCTAGGGCGCCCGGGCAGTTTGGAAGTCAGTATGTTTATTTCCGATGTGTGATAAGATATTCTTATTGCAATTACTCTCATGGACCAGGCTCGGCCTGCATCCTTAGCCAATTCTTGGCTTAGCTTAGTTAGTCTCAGCTTAGCATTGTGATACGTGTCCTGAAAAACCGAGGCTGCATCTTGGGGATTGTTTTACTAAATATCTCACAAAAACTAATTACAGAGTGTAATATTTAACAGATTATGTTGTATTCAATGTCAAAATAAATGGTGAAATTTTATTATTTGTACACGTTTGTTTGAGTATAACATGATTTCAAAGTACCTGTAAAACGCTTCCCTAATATAGCTGAAATCGTCTCGAGTGGCTGGCTTGCCCACGCGAAAAAGGCCTAGTAGTCATTGTCACTTTTTTACATGTTGAGAGAACTTAAGTTTAAATACCTTTGGAGAGTTATAGTGCAATACTGATCTGCGTTTACAGACAACAGCACGCACAGCACTCAGTTAATATCTGTTAATCTGAGTAATTTCTTCCTCTTCTGAACTGCACTACCTTTTCTACGTTTCAAGAGAGTAATTACATCCTTATATTTAATACAGGATAGACATTTAAAAATAAGATACTCGTTCCCTATGGAAAGGATTAGGACATTTATTTTTTCATGTTTCTAGAGCATTTACCATACTACTTCCATCCTGTGAGAAAATACAGTATTGAGGGAAAGCAACTTTACACTGGGGATACCTGGCAAATACTACCTTAGTCTGCGAGTCCATGTTAATGTCGTTAGTGACAAATCATGTTGATAGTATGCACCCTTGAAAAGATGTGATAAGTATGGCGCATTCCTGCTCTCTTCTTCCACCCCAAACCAATAACATGAGTCTAACCATGAAAAAAAACCACAAAATTAGGAACATTCTATGACTGCCTGCTCATTGTGCCTCAGAACTGTCAAGGGCATTGAAAACAAGGAAAACCTCAGAAATTGTCTTGACCAAGAGGGTATTTGGGAGACATGGCAGCTAAGTATACTATGTTATATTGAATGGGGTCTTAGAACAGAAAGGCCTGAGATATTAGGGGAAAATGAATGAAATCTGAATGAATAAAGTAGAACTTAGTTAATTTTTTTCTTTTTGAAGGTATGGTGTCATATTTGGAAAATATTCCACAAAGGGTTAATATTACTTGATCACTTGATAGAGTAGTAGGAAAAAAAATAGAAGATTAGATGACTTCCCCAAAAGGGTATAAAACTAGACTTCAAAAATATGAAAAAAAAGTCCAGACTCACTCGACTGGGATCATACAAATTCAGGTAATAGCGAGGTACCATTTGTCACCTATTAGACTAGCAAAATTTTTTTTTAAATATGACACTACATTTTGTTGAAAAACAGCTGTGGAGAAATAGCCATTGTCATACATTGCTAATATAATGCGGATTTGGCAGTGCCTAACAAAACTGCATGCACTTTTTAACCCAGTGGTTTCATAAGGATCTATCTTGAAAATACACTTTAATATTCTGAAAACACATATGCACAGGGTTAGTCACTGCAGCATTGTACTTTCAAAGTAACAAAAAACAACTTAAATGCCCATGCATAGGAGTGATTGAATAAACTGTGGTACATCCACAACATGGAGTAATATATATCTGTTAATAAGATTGACGATCTCTGAACTGATAGAGTGACATCCAGGACATACTATTAAATGAAAAAAGGCAAAGTCTAAAAGAATTTATATAATATGATAGAAGGGGATTTGAGAAATAGGCGTCTTTGTATTTGTACAAAAGAAATATGGGGTGGATAAACTGCACATAAGGAAACTGGTTGCTTATGGTAATCCCCATTACCTGTGGAACAGAGGTGGAAGGAAGGGCACAATGAGAATGAAGTAACAGCAGTAAAAGAAGTGACATCTCCCTGAGTGTTAATCTTTTTGTGTAGCTCTGACTCTTAAGACATAGTAATGATTTTCATAGCCTTCATACAATAACATCAGCAATTAAGTAGAATGCGTAGGGAGTGCTTGGAGAGATGGTGGTGCAAAATGAAACACAAACTCTAACAAATAAACAACTATATTATAAAAGAATAATGTGATCATACTGAAGGGGATAGAGAAAAGATTTACTTAAGTAACTGGAATTTTGACTATTGCGGTAAGGCTACAGATGAAAATACTGCTTAAATGCTGTGAGCTCATAAGTAAAAGGTTTTTTCTCAGGATGCAGATTAGGAATTCTGATATGTTTTGTGTATACTACTAAAATTGAGTAAGTAATTATATTGTGGATTAAAAGTGCCAGGCTTCTCAGTGTTGGAGAAGGTGAAAAAAAGGTGAATATTGTGATGATAAATTGGAATTAGAAGTACAGTATAAACTTGTGGTTTTTAATATACACATCAATAGGTAAAGAAATACAGGTGTGTGTGCCTGTGTGAGGTGGTATATATGCATAGATTTCCTAGCTTCATCTGCCAAAAGGCCCTAGAAAAACCTCACAGCAGTGAGCACACTTAGTGCCCAGATCTTGATTTATAGCTCCATTCTCCAATAATAGGAACCAAGGTGCCCTTAGAGAGGTGGTCTGATTCCCTGGATGGGGCAGGGAGAAAACAAGATGAGTCTTGGGCCATCTTGTGTAGAAAATACAGAAGTGCATAACAGAAAGGTGGTGGAGGAAGGATTTAGCCAAAAAAAAAAAAACCCAACAAAAAAATCTCACAAGAACCAACCAGAAGGAGTTCCTAGGACAAAGCTGGAATAATTTGAGCAACATAGAAAATGATAGTATTAGATTTTAAACAATCGGATAAAATAAGCATCCATGAATCCATAATGGCATGAGTGATCAAACAAATAAATAAATAAATAGAAGAGCAGTTTGACCTTGGAGTAGAATTCCTTTAATTCTACTTTCCTTGGAGAAGGGAAGAGAAACCGAAAATTGTCAGTCGGCAAACACAGTAATAACTTACAGAAAAGATCCACCAGTGAATGCTAAGATTAGTGGGGGGAATTTTAAGGCAAAACCGGATTTGCATAGTTCAAAGAATCTCCCCTAAGGAAATACTAACTACAGAGGAGATGTACCTTTTCAGTGGAGAAATACAGCAACCACCACCAAAACTAAGTGATCAACATCACCAGTAATAAGGCACATTGACCCTGTGAGCCTCACTGCACTCAGGATACCACAGAATTTCTCTCCTCTTGCCAAAAATGTGTAACTATTCCAGTAATGAAGAAACATCGGGCAGACCCAGATTGAGGGATATTCCACAAAATCACTGATAAATACTTTCTAGGAATGGCAAGATACAGTTAGTGAGTACTTTATTATATAAATGATTGGCTTAGAGGACTGAATATTTGTGTTCAGATCTTTTATGTCTTAGTTTTTTTATGACCTAGTTTGGTTGATTGTTGAAAGGTGTGTATTTAAATCACTGTCAGATATTGAAGGATTATCTTTTCTTGGCTTTAATTCTTTCATTTTTTGGCCATGTGCTTTGGAGCTCTTTTGTGAGGTTTATGCATATGTGTAAGTATTATGCCTTCCTAATATGTTGGCCACCTTTTGTGATAGTTCTTAGCTTGTCGAGATGAAGTAGAAAATCATCTTCCTAGAAATGGCTTAGGACTTTGAATTAGACTGTTTTGATAAATTATAATTAAGAATGTTTTCTGAATCCTCCTTCTTTTCATATTTATCCATTGTACCTTTAACATATGATTAATAACATATTATTAATGCTAAAAGTTTTTAATCTATTTTTTATTGCAGCAGAAAGCAAAACAGACACTTGCCAAAATAAAGATACCGATTTCTTTGTTCAGTTTTAATCCATAACAAGACAGTTTACAGTTTGAAGAATTTTGAAAACAAGACACATAATAAGAATTGTAAGAGGAAGTAAAATTATGGCATATCATCCTTTAATAGTTCATTTCTTATTGCTCTCATTAATTTTTTGTGAATAATGAATGAATTTATAGTTTAAAACAGTTACCATTCTGCTAGAGTGTCTAGAAATTAGTGGCCCACTGCACTGCTTTTATAACAAGTTCAGTTTAGGTTCTAGTATCTATGTTACAATTTCATCACGTTTTTTGTTAAGCTTGAATGCAAAGAGCATACTGTTAGTCAGTCTAAGAAGTATCTTTATAAGTATCATAGCTAAAAACCAAATAGAAAAAAATTCATGTTTCTGCCACTCTACTGAGGGGAGAATGTAATATCTGCATTGTTTTTAAATCTTTTAAGTTTGCCTCAGAGTTAATTTACACTAATTTCATTTGATAGTAGGATTTTGTTCAACTCACCTGCTCCATATTAACTTCTGTGTACAGGATGATTAATTCTAGAGCATAAGTTAACAATTTAAGTGAAGATTTTAAAATAATTTTAGGAATTAGGATGTTTAATAAGATGAGAATAAGATGTTGCTTAGATTCCACTTCCCCTTACCTAGGATGAAAAGTTGTTGAATGTATGGAATTCTTTTTTTTTTTAATTTATTTTTTTTTCCATTTTTTTTTATTGTTATTTATGTCTTTTACATTTTGTATTCCCCTTGGGCAGCCCACCACCAATTCACCCGTGATCCATCTCCATGGTCCCCTGTATTCTCCTCTCTTCCATTTTGTGCCCTTATCCTCCTCTCCCCCCTCCCCCACCACTGAGTGTCTCTCTCCCACCCGGCCTCCCTATAGTCCTGTTATAAGTGAAACCATTCGATATTTTTCTTTTTCTTTCTGGCTTATTTCACTGAGTATGATTCCCTCTAATTCCATCCATGTCGCTGCAAATTGCATGTGTTTATCTTCTTTCCATGCTGAATAGTACTCCATTGTGTATATGTACCACAT